>CM076581.1:1317668638-1317837531 GCA_034641835.2 Pinus albicaulis | reverse complement strand
ATCAATATATGTACCAAACAATTATAATTATAATTACCATCATTGTCCTGGGATTGTGGCTAGAAGATGCAATATTGTTACAATTCACAGGGTGAAGCGGCTGTCCATTTTCATCTACCAAATGCGCCTTGCAATATGTAGCTCCTGATAAGAACTTCCAACATTTTGAGGCAGTTTGAATATTTTGTGCATCTGAACTCGATGATGAATCTGCATGAACCTGTAAATTTGTATACATTATAAATTTAATTAAGTTGTGAATGATTGAATGCATAGATAAAAAACATAAATTCAATTAAATAGTGAAAAAATAAAACAAATCTGAAGTAAATATTACGTCTCCAGATGGATAGGGAAAACTCCGCAATGGACTTTGAGAAATATTATGGAACGAGCTAGATTTTGAAGAATTGTCCATTCCATATAATATATGATATTTTCTCTGTGCATTTGAGAAAAACAAAAATAAATTTTGGTGCACAAACCTAAATGTAATTTCGGTGCGTAATGTACAGATAACTGCATTGGTGTGTTTTTGGTATTGCGCACTGGTGTCATTTGATAGCCCAACACACCAGTGTGGTTCAATTAAAGGACGCACCGGTAAATGAATAAACATAAATAAAAAAAGTGCAACCCTATTTTCTTTAAATGAAAAAAAAAGCGGTAAATTGAAAAATGGGCGGCAAAATATTTTTGAAAATCTAATTTCATAAAACATTTCTTTAAATACTAAACACTTTTCATTATTTCACTATTTTTGCAAAAAAATTCAGCCAGAGTTTTACAGGAAACATACCTGGAGCAAAAAGAACATGAGAACACTTGGGAGTAGGAAAATACGTTCGAACATAAGTATTTAGACAATCGGAATTCCAAACCTCTGGTGATTCAAACCTTGTACCATAGAATTTCAAACGATGTGAGTAAAGTTTATTGTTTTTTTGTACCTTTTTCTGCAGTTTTTTTTTATGCAGTAAAAGAAAAAATCAAAGTCTATTCTTTTTTTTTTTTTACTTTTTCTGTAGTTTTTTTTATGAAGTAAAATAAAAAAATCAAAGTTTATTTATTTTTTTACTTTTTTTCTGCAGTTTTTTTTACCTTTCTTGTAGTTTTCAGAAAAAAAATAAAAATAAAAATTCATTTTTAGAAACAAAACCCTAGATTCTTTTTGTTTCTGCCCTTTCTTCTCCCTCTTTCTGTAATTTCAGAATTAGGAATTTTCAATTTAGATTTATAGGGCTTGTATAGTCATAAGACATCCAACCCATGGGACGAATTGCATAGTTAGATCCCAATCCATGTTGGCCCTTGCATCAATCTAAAAAAAACATTTTTTTTTCATCGGTGTGCCCTGCGTAACATAGCGCACCAGCGCACTCTATTATACCAGCGCACCGCGAAAGTACAGTGATAAAAATAAAAAAATAAAAAATGTTTTTATCAGTGTGCCATATGTAACATATGGAAATGGTGCACTATTTCATTATGGCGTACCGAAATTTGTTGTTACATTAAAAAAAAACAAAAAAAAACCCTACATTTTTTTTTTTTGTTTCTGCCCTTTCTTCTCCCTCTTTCCGTGATTTTAGAATTAGGGCTTTTTAATTTATATTTGTAGGGTTTTTATTTCTAAATAGAAGCCTAAGACATCCAACCCACAGGAAGACCTGCATATTCGGATCCCAATCCATGTCGGCCCCTTTTTTTTTTCGGTGCTCCTTGTGTACCAGAGCGCACTGGTGCACTCTATTATCCCAGCGCACCGTGCAAGTACTGTGATAAAAAATTAGAAAAGCAAAACATTTTTTCTCAATGCACCATTTGTAAAATATGCAGCCAGTGCGCTATTTCATTATGGCGCACCACGAATGTTCTATTTCAAAAAAAATAAAAAAATAAAAAAACTACAAACCTTACATTCTTTTTTTTTCTTCTGTCCTTTCTTCTCCCTCTTTCTGTGATTTCAGAATTAGGGCTTTTCAATTTATATTTATAATTTTTTTATTGCTAAATATATACCTAAGACATCCAACCGACGGGACGATTAGCATAGTCAGATCCCAATCTGTGTGGGCCCTTGCATGAATTAAAAAAAACAGATTTTTTTTTATCGGTGTTCCGGGCATAACATAGCGCACCGATGCTCTGTATTGTTCAAGCGCACTGCATAAGTAATGTGATAAAAAATTAATAAACAAATTTTTTTTTATTGGTGTGCCATATGTAAAATATGGCACCAGTTTATGCTACAAAAATTAACACTCGACGATTTTTATTATTTTATCATGGTTAACTGGTGCGGTGATTGACTTGTAACGCACCATTGCTCCTTGCTGACATAGAGCACTTTTTGGTCCATTATACTGTTTGTGCGGTGTGTTTGGAAGACAGCCACACACCGACGTCAGTGTGTACACTATGAATGGTGCACCGGTTTCTTGAGATTTTTTTTTTTTTTACTTGAAAAGTTGACAATTTATTTATAAATATATTAATGAATGATATCGTACAGGATTGAGATTGATAAATAAATTACTGACAAGAGATCAAGTAACAAAAATACTGATAACACATCAAGAAAAGAAAAAAAAGGCAAGTTCTTTGTAAATTTTTTACAAAAAATATTATTTGTGAACTATATGTAATTTTAACTAATATGTATTGTTTACTGTGTATCATGCATACCCAAAAAATGACGAAGTTCGATAATATTATTTCTGATCTAGGACCAGAAGAGCGTAAAATCTTGATGGAAAATTTGCAAAAGGATGAATCAGGTGAATGAAAAAATACTATTGATCCAATATGAGTTTCTTTTTTTAGTTTTCATTAATAATATAATTACAATTATTAGATAACATGTGTGAAACAATCTATTAATTCACATCTATTTAATGTTCTACAGGGACCTACAACTCAGACAAGGAATGTTGTTCTAAGAAAAGAAAAAAATAGAACATGAAAATGAAAATGAATTGCTCCTTAGTTCATTTGGAGTGGTGCTGGAGGTTAACGAAAGGGGGAAAAACTTTTACAAAAGTTTCAGGGATCTAGTGGAACGAATGTATAAACGTGCTTTCCACTTACAATACAAAAACCAATCCAATGATTCCAAGAACCAAATTTTATCTAAACTACAGGAAGAGTTTCCAGAGAATTGGACAATGAGACATGTCATACTTTTAATAGCAAAAACATACAAAAACAAAAAAGAAGGAATGAAAAAGTAATATTCCTTTAGATGTTTGTCTAGAATTATTTATAAATATCACTTTTATTATACTTAATTTTCATATATAAATATAAAAATTAAATAGTTTATTGGCATGTTATATTTTCAAGAAGATTATGAAAATCTCAAAAGATGAACAAGCTGATATCAGAAATATGTCAAAGGGAATGTCCAAAAATGTATACAAGGAGATGGTCAAAGAAATGGACAAAATTTCATCGCGGGAAGAGCCATCTCAACAACAACGTGCTTCAAATGTAATATGTAATCATTGAATTTTTCAATCATTAGGTACAATAAATAAACAATTTAGCATTAAATATTAATTTTCAAGTATTTTCTTGCAGAAAAGAAAAGAAAATGGAACACATTCAGCTCATAAAACAGGACTACAAGGAAGAAAATGATTGATATCTAAGTTTGTGAGTAATTGTTACTTCCTTATAACAACTTAACTAGATTTCATTTTTGTATTTTTTAAGTTGTTTTACAAAAATCATCATTGAATGTCTTCAAACAAGTGCTAACATATAAAGAAGAACCATAGAGTAATTGATTGAAATTGGGTTGAATATGAGTTGTGAGTATATGTTAGCATATCAAAACTTAATTGTGGAATTTGTAAGCATCTATCGATCTTGTTTTACGTAGCTCTGTCTATAATTAATAGAAAAAATAAATATTTTATATTAAATATATGATTTGTTATTGGGTATAAAACTTGCAGAAAACAAAGTATGGCACTGCGCCGACAAATCAAATCTTGAAAGGTGGCATGTTACATGGTTTTGAAAGATTGTGTATAGTTTATGAGTCAATTGTTGCATTGATACGTCATTTCTTTTCGATTTAAATTGATGTATATTATTTAATATTGCAATTTTTATTATTCTCACCAATGTATATACACTCATTACAATTTATTTTTATGTTTGTAGATGGAAGGTGAAGAAAAAGAAAACAATCAACACTGTGAACAAAACATTCCTGAAAATAATCCAAGTCATGGAAGTAGCTCTAGCAGTGACAACAGTTCAAGCAAAGAATGATGATCACTATGTTTGGATATCAAAGCAAGGCATTGTATTTTTTGAAAAATGTGTGTGAAAATAGATATTTTCTTTACTGTAATGGACATAGTGTCCCAATTGAAAGATAAAGGGATACCAATAACTGTCCCATTTTGTATGATAAAGAATGTCTTATTCATCTATATATATATATATATATAATGTTTTAATTTATTCTCTTGCGTTCTCTATTTTCGCTATTGCGTTCTCCATTGTCGTTCTCAAATGCACTAATAAAAATTTAATTCATATGAATATTGTTATAAGATATATATGTGTTGACTTTTTATGAAGAATGAATTTTAAAAAACCATAACAATTATGATATGATATAAAAAATAAATCCAAACATCACATTCAAATGCATTAATAAAAATTAATTAATATGAATATTGTTATAAGATGTGTCGAATTTTGATGAATAATTAATTTTAAAAAATCAAAATAATTGCAATGTCACAGGTCGATGTTTCTAAAAAATACAAAATGAAAATCGGTCCGTGTATTATTATACCGGTGCGCTTGTATTCTTAAGCGCAGCGGTGCATTTTTATGACCTATGGGCACCGCATAAATACCAAAACCGGTTAAAAGTATCGAGGCGTTTGTGCGGTACGAAGATCCGGTGTGTTTATGTATATATACACATCGGTGCCGTTTTACGACCTATTAGCACTACACGAATACCAATAACAATTATAAATCTTGGTGCTTTTGTGTGATACTATGCACCAGGGCGTTTTTGTGTCTATATGCACCGGTGCATTTGGAAAACCTATAGGCACCACATGAATACCGATACTAATTATAAATATCGGTGCATTTTTGTGATACTGCACATCGTGGAGTTTATGTGTCTATACACACCAGTGTATTTTTATGACATATTTGCACCACACGAATACCAATACCAATTATAAATCTCGGCGCATGTGTGTGAAAGGGCACACCGGTGCATTTCTATAAGTATACGCATCGACGCGTTGATATGACCTATGGGCACCAGTCAAATCCCAAGACCAATTAGAATGACCCCCTGCGTTGTATCACGAACACTAAGCCTGGTGTTGTTTTATACCTTAACGTCCTGGTGCATTCTCCTTCGACTGCCCTGGGGCTTCGGCTATAGGTACATACCAGTGCGTTAAATCCTGATTAACGCCCGATGAAAAAACATATGTAATAACCTCTGGTCGCCCTTTTTTTTTTAGTTGTTGAATTTCCATTGAAATCTCCGCAAAAACCTCCGTAACCATAAACAGATGTGGTAGCATATGTTTTTTTGAAAATTTTGGCCAATTTTAAAACACTAAAAACCTCCTTTATAACCTCCGCTAGAGGGTCTTTTCCTTGTAGTGTATATTCATTGTTCAATCATTTACAAATCAAAACATAATGAGAGTCGTACATCATCATTGTCATAAATCATGCTCATAACCAACATATAAACAACATAAATAACAAGGATACAACATTCATAAATTCCACATATGAACCAGTACATTTGCACATAAAATACCAAGGAAAGGAACTATTATTAATGAATGAAAAATCCAACCAGGTTTGGGACTTCCACATTCCACCCGACCATAGATTGGCTGAACTAAATATTTCTTTCATCTGATCACCCCCATGCCATATTCCAAGCATGAATGTGGGACTCATAAGCAAAATCAACCAGGGCTTCTCGAGGCTAAACCACCTCACCCTCATCAATATAACTGGGCTTTACCACAATCCACACTAGATCACTAGGACCTAAACAATCATGGATCCCACCAGATTTCTCCACCCACACCATGAGAATTTTCCTATCTCCTAGTCTCTAGGCTTTACCGTATATCCAACCATTCACTGGTTGGGATTCCTAGGTCTAATCAAGACTCCAGTCTCCAAGATTTATCACAATCCCCACCAGATCACTAGGCCTAACCGAGACTTCACCCTCCAAGATTTACCAAAATCCCCAATGAATCACTGGGCTTGACCGAGGGCACACAACTCTAGGCTTTATCGTATATCCCTCCATTAACCAGTTGCAGATTCCTAGGCCCACTGAGGCACAAAATAGTTGGATTTACCACAACCCATGGTCTGGTTCACGAGTTACTAGGCCAGTGGATTTACCACAATCCACAGTATATTTTAGGGATCACTGGGCCATATATTCATTAATTCATAGAATCGCCTCACTCAGTTTCAAATGCATTCGAAAATCCATATCAATCAAAACATTATAACCTCGACACACCATGGTTATTCAGAAATGGAAAGGCAAGGCCGAAGAACATTGTCACACATGGAAAAATCCATGCCCATGATAGCAAGAGAACTAGGAACACACATGCATAACCATGCATGCAAAATATAGCAAGGAAATCATACATTAAAATGGATTCCTGCAAGTAAGCTCATTGTAGCTTCTTGATCCTGCTCTTCCTTGCTTGGTCTTTGCTTCCTCTTTGCCTTCTTTGATTTTCCTGATCCAATTCTGAAGTGATCCAATAAACCCTAAGTATCCAAGAGCATGAGAGAGAGAGAGAATATAGAGAGACCTCCAAACCTGAACTGACAAAAATGTTACACTAACAAAAGTTACCAACTAATCCTCATAAACCTTTTTATTAACGAGGCCTCTATTTTCTTCAATTTTCCATTATTTTCCTTCATTTTCCTCCTCACATGTAACCTGTGACCTTTCACCTTCCATTTCTCCTATTTTCCATTATTTTCATAAATAAGATTCTAAAAATGCCTGCTTTCCTTTCCAAAGCCTTTTCCATTGCCTTTGCCAATTCCTTAGCCATAATAAACCAAATGAACAACTGCACTAGGATGTTTGTCCCAAAATTCAACTTGGAATAAGTGTCCCATAATTGTGGTTATTATTTTTCCTTTATTAACTTCTATTACATGGAATTTTCACCAGGGCTATTACAGAACTCTCCCCCTTGGGGGAACATCGTCCTCAATGTTCAATGACACCAAGAACCAACAATACTACTGAAAAAAAACACACTTCCCATGGAGATTTATAACTTATCTTGTTGCAGTATTTACAATGATCAACTTGATAAGAAGTATACCAACATGAAAACATAACAACGTGATAACCATAACTTTTATTGGAGCTTTATAACACAACTCATGGTGGTATTTACATCCACATACATATGTACATATACCAAAACATCACACCAAAGCATATACCAAAACATATATTGAAAACAATCGCTCAACCAATGAATATAGAAGGATACATAACCCACATTTGATTTATCATCTTCCATGTAGCTTCAGCGGGCCCAAAGTGCTTCCTCTGTACTTTAACCAACTCGATTGCTCGGTTCCAGAGCATGAGCATCTTTCTCTGCAAAATACATTGTGGTTTCGGTTGGAATTATCCTTCTGACTCCACCTGCAATACAGACCAGTCAATTACATGATCAAAATATTTAACATACTTCTTAAGTAATGACACATGGAAAACATAATGGACTTTCATTGTCAGAGGTAGTGCAAGTCGATAGGCTATAGGTCTAATCCTTTTAAGAATATTGAAAGGTCCACAAAACCGAGCTGCCAACTTGGCACATAAACCAATCCTCAAGGATGTAACAACCTTGGGTTAAAATTTCATGTAATAAAAGTTAATAAAGGAAAAAATAAGACCACGGGTAAGGGACACTTATTCCAAGTTGAATGTTGGGAAAACTATCCTAGTGGGCATAAATTGTTGTGTCTTATGGCTAAGGGGGAAATTGTCAAAGGAAATAGCTAAGGCGTCGGAAAGGAAAAATAGTACTTTTGGCATTTAGTTATGAAAATAAAGTAAATTAGG
The DNA here is from genome assembly GCA_034641835.2 of Pinus albicaulis. NCBI lineage: Eukaryota > Viridiplantae > Streptophyta > Pinopsida > Pinales > Pinaceae > Pinus > Pinus albicaulis. The sequence continues at coordinate 1,317,829,385 of CM076581.1, read as the reverse complement.
AGAAAATTAAGGTGAAAGGTCACAGGTTGCATGTGAGGAGGAAAATGAAAGAAAATAATGGAAAATTGAAGAAATTAGAGGCCTCATTAATAAATATACCTCAAAGCATCAAATGGTAACCTTTTTTTAGTCCAACCTTTTATCAGTTCAGAATTTTGCTAGTTTAGTTTTGAAATTATTCTCAGAGAGGAGAAGATCGCCAAGAGGAGAAATAAAGCAAGCAAGGAAAGGAAGGAAAGGAAAGCAAGGATCAAGTAAGGAAAAGTTGGATAAATCAGCTTCGGTGGAAAAATTGTAGGTACCAAGTTTCATGTATGATTTATTAGTTGGTTTTGACATGCATGGTATGTGCATGTTTGTATTTCGTTCTCTTGTTGTCATTGACATGGGTGTTGTCAGGTTGGACAATGTATTTTAGGCTAGCCTTTCCACTTACAGATACCCATGGTGTGATGGGTTTTATTCTTGGTTTGAGCTTTGGATTGCTAGAATATTTTGGATGTGGGTGAGGTGATCTCAGGAAAATTACCAAAAGCCTAGGAATCCCTTGACTAGTAATGGTGAGATACATGATAAATCCTGAGGGTGGAGATGAGAACATTAATCAAGGTATTGGAGAATAAATTCAAAGCATCCATGCTCAGTTTTGTTTTGTGATCTTGACATCGGTTTAGGTGACATCGCAGTATGGTGAACGTGGAGGTGGCTTAAACTTTTGATACCCTTAGTTTTTTTATACTGGTTTATCCCATGAGATCCACATTCATGCTTGGAATATGGCACAAGGGTGATTGGATGAAACAAATAACTGGTTAAGCCAATCTATGGTTGAGTTGTACATGGAAATCCCGAACCTGGTTGTATTTTGTCTATGATTAATTAGAGCTAAGTTTCTCTTGCTTTTGATAAATAAATGTACTTTTTATTATGTGGATTTAATGTCTGTTATCTCATTTTTATATATCTGTTTATAGTATTGTTATAAGCATGGTTATATGAAATATCTCAGCCATGGATCTATTCATATTTTACTTGTAATTGAATGAATAATGAATGCAAGACCAAATTGATTTTATTACAATTAATGTGAGAAGGCAGTGACTCTTATTTTTAAACCACAAATAATTTTTCAATCCCTTATGTTTAGAACTACATTCATGACCTGTAGGTTTCATATTTACTAAGTGTTTGACAGAATTTCAGTCCCAGATGGGAAAGGTCGGGTCAAGTCCTAGTTTAAAATTATTATCAACAACATTGTATTCATGTTTGTTATGAGTTACAAAGGTTACATAGAGTTCTGGGCATAGGTTAAGACCCAAACCTATAAAATAGTCTTAAATATTTCAATCACTAGCTTAGAAATGGCAGAAAAAGGCTACAGTTGCACTCAGGCAGGCTCATGGGAGTGAATGGGGGTATTAGTCTTTTGGAGGGCTTGGCAAGGGAATGACTGGGGCTCCAGTTCATAAGAAAGATGATTTGTCTCAGGGACAAAGGTTCAGGAAAGGTAGGTCAGCCCTTGGGGGGCCTGCGGCATCAAAAAGAGGTTAGTGAGGTCTTAGGTTGTCTCCTTCATTTCCTTAAAGTCATATAGGAGGTTGAGTCTTATCATAGTAACCCTTAGTTCATGTTTACCCGAGAAAGTTGGTGAAATTGGGTAAATGTGGGAGGAGGCATCGTTACAAGGTGATATCAGAGTAGGTTTCACTCTCTTTGGGTCATATCTGATACCACAGGGTGGTATTAGAGCAATTTTCTCTCTTTTGGGTAATATATGATACTACAGGATGGTATTAGAGAAGGTTGCGCTCTCTTTGGGTAGGTATGATGTTGTCAAGGTCATGGTTGTCATGCATGGGGTCATGGTATATAGTTGTTCTGGTTATGCATGATGTTATTATGTTGTTATGTTGATTACATGATATTATTATGATTATACATGTACATGCTAATGTGGATTGATCTTGCAGATGAGATAAGCCTCTCATGAACATCACTGAGGTATGGATTTGATTTTGGTATCTATTTGGTTTATATGACATTGTACACTTGCAGGAAGAAGGTAATCCAAGATGACAGGAAAAATGGTAGACTACAGTTCTCGTGACTCTCCCTACATATTAGTTGGGCATTAAGGAGAAGAGTACTCTCCCGGTATATCAAATACATTGAGGAGCTTGAGGGTAGAGATCAGAAGTTGCAAAGAAAACAATGACAAGTTGGTTGAGGCTCAGGAAATGCTTGCAATGGCTCATGAGAAGCAAGTAGAGCTTAATGCAATGATTCTTCATAGCTTTTCAGAGTTGCAGAAATAAGAACAATTAAGGAATCATTCAAGAGCAAGAAGAGAAAAATAATGTATCCTATGGTAGTAGATCTTGATCCGGATACAAGTTGGATAGAGGGGACACAATTAGAGGTGGAAGATCACTAGATACACCTGACAGGAGGACTGGTGTGTATAGGCATTATTCTAATTCCTCATCCAGGAGACATTATCACAGTCATCTCTGTCATCATCCTTGTAGGAGGAGGGATTATTACGTAATGAGTTAAATAAAGTGAAGCCTCCTACATTTGATGGAGAGATGAAGAAGTTAGAAGAAGTATAGCCATGGTTTCTTGCAATGAAGAAATTCTTTAGCTTACATAGCTACTCAGAGAACATGAAATCCAAGATAACCACATTCAATCTTAAAGGGAAAGTAGATATTTGGTGGGAATATGTGAAGAATGTCAAGGGAATTCGGGAAGAATATTTTATTTGGGATGAGTTCGAGAGACTATTCAAGAAGAAGTACCTATCAGAGAGGTACTATAATGATAGAGCTAAAGAGTTTTATGATCTACAAATGGGTCCTATGACAGATGATGAGTGCATTAGCATATTCTTGGAGTTGTTTAGGTATGTTCCTTATCTCAAGGAGGAGAATGCTAATATTTAGAGATTATGTAACACCCTCCTCCCACATTTACCCAAGTTAATATGTTGACTAGGGTAAACATGTGATGAGAGGATACCATGATTTGATGCAACCTCCTAGGTCAACTTAAGGAAGTGGATCCAACAAAACAAAACAAAATTGATCATCCACACCACCAATAGAACCTCCAAGAGCTGCCCCACCTTTCCAGGTGACCAACCCTTGAGGAAAATCACAAAATCAAGGACCAAGAGCCCCATTCGCTCCCTTTCCAAGCCCTCGAAGAAACTGTGGGTCCCAGTCGCTCTCATGATCCTGCATGAGTGCAACTGCAACCTTTTTCTTCTAGTGCTATGCTAGCGGTTGCGAGATTTAAGGCCAAATTTCAAGGCTAGGACCTAGTCACTTCCCAAAACTTCATGGAATTGACAAAAATAGAATGAAACATAGAGACAATGATATCGATGTAGATTATTGAACAGGAACTTGACTGGACCCCTACAAGTCATGATAGGAATTTTATCAAACATATCACAAATATGCATTCTATAAGTTTAAAAAACATATCTGAGCATAGGGGTCTCATACTTATTTGAGAATTGATAAAAGCACTGATGCCTTATATAATTAGTTGCATTAGCATCTATTAGTTCATATATTCATTTCCAATTCATTTATAAATCAAAACATGATGAGAACCATACATTTTCACTGTAATAAAACATAATTATAACCAACATATAAACAACATAAAAACTGAGAATACCATAGTCATAAATGTCACATAGAATCCAATGCATTTACACATAAAATACCAAGGAAAGGAAATCTTATTAATGAATTCAAAATCCAACCCAGTATGGTACTACCACATTCCACCTAACCATATATTGGATGAGCCAAATATCTCTTCATCCAATCAACCATGTTCCATATTCCAAGCATGAATGTGGGACTCAAACCAAAAGAACCAACCAGAGCTTCCCATGGCTAAACCACCTTACCTCATCAATATAAATAGGCCTTACAACAATCCTCACCATATCACTAGAACATAAAAAAGCGTGGATTCCACCGGATTTCTCCAGCTACACTATGAGGAATTTTCCTATCTCTTAGTCTCTAGGCTTTCCCGAAATAGATCCAGAGATAAATATGCCATAATTGAGACACCACCCTCCAGGCTTTACCGTATATCCCTCCATTCACCGGTAAGGATTCCTAGGCCCGATCAAGAGAAACCACCTCTAGGATTTACCGTATATCCCTCAATTCACCGGTCGAGGATTCCCAGGCCAAGCAAGGCACATAATACTTGGCTTTACTGTGACCCACAGTTTGGTTCAAGGGTCACTAGGCCAGTGGATATACCACAATCCATAGTCTGGTTCAGGGATCACTAGGTCATGTGCTATTTCATTTATAGATCCACCTCACTCAGATTCGAATCCATCCGGTGTTGGAAATATTTTCATTGATGGCAAAGGAGAAGAAAGAAGCAGCACCTGAACTATCACTCTGGCAAAAGGGAAGAAAGAAGAACCAAAAAATAGGCAAAGGAGACAGGAAAGAGGCAGCCCAGGCAGCAGAAGTAGCAGAGGAATTAGAGGTAGAGTAGTGAGGTTGAAAGGGCCATTGATTTTGAATATCTAGCCAAATAAAGGAAGGATTTTGATGTAATTGTTGTATGTGTTAATATAGAGAATTCAATTTTGAATTCATACTTTATTTTTGAGCTATATGGTTATGGGATTGTGAAGTTTTAAATGTTGAATGGGTGAGAGCTAAATCCATACTTCGAATTTTAATGTTAAGGCCAAGCGTTGATTTGAGTAACCATAAGTCTGTTGATTTAGTGTGTAAGTGGGATCATAAATTGGATGGAAGAATGGAATCTCATAGGCGCAATTGTTTTTATTAGAATCTGAAATGAACTATCGAAATGAGGAATGATGGTGCAACAGAATTGCAATGTAGAGTAATGATGCAGTGAAGGCTTGCTTAAATATGGAGATTTCGTATTGAACAATTGTGAAATGAGTCAATGAAACCTTGGGTCGAAGGCGTAGAGCTAAAGGTGGGATATGAAGCAGATAAGACTGTCGAGGTGCCAAAGTGTAGAAACATGTTGGAGCCATGCGTTGCAGATCTTTAAGTTGAGTGCGAAGTCAAATAAGGGAGCGGAACTATGAAGCGGTCTTAAGAAACCATTGATGGTATTCACATAATTTATAAATGGTAAGCTATTTTGAAAAAAAAAATGCGATAGTGTTATGTGGTCAACACTTGGCAATCAGCAGTTTTAGAATACCAACCATTTCACAAATTATTTTCGTGTTAAAGCTCAGTGATGGAAAAAATGCGATTTTCGTCCTATTTATAGCCATCGGAGATCGACGGTGGTTTCATCATCAAGTTGCGAAGGGGTTAAGGAAAGGTAAGTGGCTTTTCAATATTGTGGGACCCAACATTTATATGCTTGGCCCATGTTTCAATCAAAGTCAAACTCCAATATAGGTGAAATGTATAATATGGTTCGAATACATATAGAAGTTGGTCATCAAGATTAATGAAATATCAAAAAGGGTGCGCATATAAGAATTTGTATATGTGAATGGCTGTTGTGGGTCCAAGTTGAAGTTCGGATTTTGTTATTGGTGTGAGGGTTCAATTATATGGTAAGAATTGGGCCTAGAAGGTCATTTTTACATGTGCTGGTGATTGACCTTTAAAATAGAAATCGAACCTTTGAATGATATGTTGGCATGGAATCATATGTGTTAGTGATGGGATTTAAATCCAAAGGAAAAGGCTTATATAATAGGCCGATAATAAAGTTTAATATTAAATAGAGTTTGAAATATTATCTGAATGCTTAATATTCATGAAGTGGGTTTGATATGGTTTTAACCATCGGATGGCGAAGTAAGCCAAATGCTGTGGGCCAGATATATCACTATGTTGAATGGAATTAGTAATTTGAAATAATGGTGGGCTAGGTATGAGCATCGATTGTATGCAATTCATTCGTTGGATGGAATTGGTAAGTTATGAAGATGTTAACACATGATAAGTTACATATCTGTGGGCCTGAAAGTGCGTATTAAACTATGCTGATGTTTAAAACAAAGTCAAACTTTGGAATGGATATATGTTGAAACCTGAAGTTCATACTTCAAGTATAAAATGTTGTGGTCAAAATTTTAGTGTTTTGATAACATTTGGTATTATTATATGATGGAAAGTTGTACATACATTGATGTATGTATTGGCTCGAGGAACACATATTGAGTTATATTCTAAAGTTGAAATATTCATTTGATGACTTATGAAGTGGGTTGGACTATGGTTTAACCATAGATTTGAAATAGGCAAAGTTCTCGCATTTGAATATTGTGAATTGGGTTTATAATATGTGGGTTCAAACCATAGTGTTACGAACAGGAATTTAAATTTTGCACATGAGGCTTATTGTAAGCTTTTAAAAACATAGATTTTAACCTTTGATGGAAAAGCTACCGCATACATTTATTTAAATTGACAGCATAGGGAAAATGAATGGAGAGGCATTTTTATATGCATGAGACTCTGAGAATTATTTGGGGCTAAACTTGTAAAGCAGATATATATGTAGCAGATACACAAATGCAGTGAACATAGATTGCAAATTTGAAGAGGTGTGCAGTGAAGGTATTCATATTTGCAGAATCTAAATTTGAAATGCACAGGAATGAAAATGTGGGTTTGTTACACTACAACAGCTGGAAAGGACAAGCACACAATGAGCCAAGAACTGAAAGGGTTGAATGAGATATATCAGATGCAAATGTAAATGTAAATGTTTTAATTGATTTTATATTGTTTGTGATGCAAAGGAAAGTCTCCGGAGGAAAAGAAATATCCCACTGTAATATTGAAATGTATACATATTGTTATATTTTTCTGAATATGCTAGGAAAGAAATGAGAAGGTGGAAGTCAAAGAGTCATGGTTTTTCACTTCTAATTCCCTGTGGAATACAAACAGTCATGAAGTGAACCCTATAAATGATATCACATAGATATGCATATAGAGGTTAAAGAATGGAGAAATGAGGCAAAGAGTGTAAGAAGAAGGAGGAGAAGTTAGAGAAGCTGTGAAGATTCAGAGATGATGTAAGGCAGATATGAAGGCTGATGGAAAATAGTGAAGAATGAATAGAACAAAGCTAATATCCAGGTAAATCAGCATGTGTATTCATTGTAGTGTGAGGAAGTTGGGGCTTCCATATCAAGTTGTAGCTTGATAGATGTCAGTTGTAGCTGATTGAGGTATGAGCCTAATGTAGGTTGTATCCTGCAGAAAATAGAGGAAGTTGGTGCTTCCATATCAATTTTTAGCTTGATAGAAGTCAATTGTAGCTGGCTGAGGTAGGAGCCTCTTGTAGGTTGGAGCCTACAAAAAATAGATGGGAGTTGGAGCTTCCTTGCAAGTTGTAGCTTGCAGAATTGAGGTAGGAGCCTCTTGTAGTTTGGAGCCTACAAAAAATCAGTGGTGAGAGGGATTTGGAGCTTGCCTTTGCATCACAACAATAATAAGATGTGGTTTTCTCCCTTACGGGTTTCCACTTATATATGGTGTCTATGTACATGATGATTATGTGTTGATAATCTGTATTTAATCTGATTAATACCTACTTCTCACTAATTAAGAGTGTGGTTTCACTGTACATTAAGTTAATCATGAAATGAAGATGTAAATAAGTGTAAATGAAAGTTTTCAAGACCATGCATTCATTAAAATGATTCACCCCCCCCCCCCCCCTCTTAGTTTAACAAAGGATTCAAAAATTTGTATCAAAGCGGGTTCCTTCTGTATCAGTTTAATAACTGGAAGGAGATCCTAGGTCCCCAGGATGGCTAGCTTAGAAGGATGCTCCACAAATAAAGCCCCTTTGTTCACCAGTACAAATTATGCCTTCTAGAAAACAAGAATGAGGATGTACATAATGTCTCTAGGAATAAAAGTTTGGGCTGCTGTGGAATTGGGATATGCCTCAAAGGAGACTGACTCAGAGAAAGATGCCAACAAGATTTTGTAGCTAATGAAAAAGCCATGAATGCACTCTTAAGTGGACTGTGTAAGGCAAAATTTATCAAATTAATGCACAACAAGACTGCCAAAGTGATGAAGAGTGAACCCCACTAGAGGCAGATTCACCTTTCATTTACCAAAATGAATCTGCAAGTTTCATTTCCATGTCAAACTTGCAAATTCATAGCTCGCACTTCGATCCTGGGACCTATGGATATAGGCCCATTCTGCTTCCACTGCACCTCTTCGATAGCCTACATATATATATAGACATATATAGGAAGCATGAACAACCAACAAATTCCATAAAATCCAAACAGGACATGTTGGCCCTCTTTTATGATTTAATATCAGAATTAAATAAACCAGAGATTTTCACAATCTCTTAATCCACAACGATGGTCCAATCAAACTGGTGAAGGTAAGAATACTTCTTTGTTGTTGTGACCCAACAAAAGTGGATCGATTTCAATCGATTTCAAACAAACAGAGTAAGCATGCTCAAAAGGAACATCTCTTGCATTCTCTCCAGCATATGCAAATCTCAATATATACAATTCAAAGAATGCAAAAAACATTAAATAAAATCCTCGTATGAAGAGCCTCATGTTTTATTTCACAGAAACTGAAAAATTCTTCACACATTACTTGATCTAGGGATACATATATATACATGACACATAATGTAAGTCAATTAATACTCATGCAAAACTGAACAGATTATTTCATTTATACAATGAAACCACTTACAAACTCCTTCTTGTCTTTTGGCCCAATCTTCAATTCAAATGGCCTCCTCCCTCACTACTCTGCCTCTCCAGATCTCCAACTCTCTAGGTCTCTCTCATTAATGCCTCTGAGGCTTACTTTTATACAAATGGATAGTCAATCGATTCAGTTCCCTCGATGACTCAAAAAAATATTGGAATCCTCAAATCCCAAATTTAGCCTAACTCCCTAAATTACTGAAACGAACTCCACCTAATCAACTTCTCCTGTCCTCTAATCATTCGAGGGAAGTTACAACCCTCTATACATTTAATCAAGATTAATTAAAACCTATTGATCTCATTACATAAAATATAACCCCTTTGAAGACTTAAAACTCCTAAGCCTACAAAACTATATAGAATTTGTTTTAGTCTAATGCCCCTGCATTAGATTCCCAAGGTTAAAATGATTCATGATCTCCTGATCATGTGCTTTCATCCTTGTCTGCCTGGATCCCACACTTTGTTCTGCAGCTGATGATCCACTACAATATTCTTCTTCTGCACTTCTCCAGGCTTCCATATATTATTCTATCTGGCTCCACCAACTGCACTTTTACATTATCCTTCTGTCTTTCCTTTGCTGCTACTGCTTCTGCTTCTCCTTCCTGCTACTACCTTCCTCTGAGACACATTCATCATTAGCTTCCTCATAAATTCAATTTCGTGATCTAATTTATCTTCTGACTGCTCATTACTGCTCCATCTTGATTGCTAAAATACTACTGCTGCTTTTTATTGCTGAGCTCCTACACTTACTGTAGCTTTAGCCCCAGCTCTAACTGCCACCCAATCATTCATACCCTCTTTTTCTCTGCAATAGTAAAAATCTTCCTGATTGTCATTCATGAAAATTTCTTCATTCTCTACCTTCAACAATTTCTTGGACTGGTATTTAAATTGCCAGTCACTTTCATCATCTCTTTTCTTCTCCTATACTAAACATCTCTTAGTCCTTCCATCAATACCTGCAATCATAAAACAAACATCAAAGTTATAAAATCTTTGTGTCTCTTCCTCCTCTGGAAACACTTCAATTTGTTGCTCTAACATCTCTTCTGGAAACACTTCAATCTGTTGTTCTGCCATTTAATTCTCTTCTCTGAATGTTTTCAGTAAACAATTCAGCCATCTATCTCCAAGCATTTCATCAATATTTTGCAAACTTGTTTCAGTAGATTCTCCTTCTTCTTCCTTGACAATCTTTAGAAATTGTCTTCCTTCTTCTTGATTGATTCTGGCAATCAATTCAAGTTCTTCAAGTACTATGTCTTCATCTTCTATCAGAATAGAATTCTGATTTCCCATCACTGTAGTAGTTCCAAAAATCTGTCTTCCAGTCTTCTCTTTGTCCATCAGGAAAATCAGTTCCTTCTTGCCATCAACAAGTTCCTTTACATGAGGCATGACTTCCTCACCTTCCTTCAACAACCCATCTTTATTCAAGACAAATCTAAGAGATGGATTTTCTTCTTCCATGCCTATAACCACAGTCAAGTTTTCAGGTTTCAAATCACAAGATCCAATGGTCTCAATTGATGATCTAGTCACCAATTCTTCTTTCTGCAGTTCTAAGTCTCTTCCAAGACTCAGAAAATCTTCCCTGTCTTCATTCCTTTGTATCTTCATATTCTGCAATCCCTAATTTTGAAATTGAGGTTCTCCTTCCTTCATTGAATCCTGTTTATTCAACATAATCTCCAGCAATCCAATTTCCTCATTCCATGGATTAAGGTCTTCCACAGAATTTTCCTCCCCCTTTCTTTGGCTGTCTAGTGGTGTCAATTTTTATCCATCACCAACAAAATTTGCATTCACAAAACAACTATTAAAATAAAAATCATAAGGCCTTGGTGCCTTTCTCTCCTCTGCCAGAATTTCAGTCTATTGTCTTGAATTTCCTTCCTTCTCTATCAGCACATCAGTATGTTGATTCCAATCCTTCAAACAATTCTAGAGATTGTCAGTTAGTCTCTCCTCTGCATCACCCTCTTCAAGGATGTCTCCTTGTTCTAGTTCACAAAAATGAACCTTCTCATTCTCATTCATCTCTTCCTTTACAACCTGAACACTTTTCTCCAGTGTTTCTATCCTCTACTCCGGAACAATTAACTCATGCCACAAATCTGTCATCTCATCTGAGAAACTCTCTGTGCAGTCTTCACTACCTTCACAAGTCAAGTTTCCTGCTGTCACTACTTCTTCATCTTTCATCAGAATATAATTTTGACCTTCCATCTCTACAATAATATCAGTTATCCATCCATCACTTTTCACTTAGCCATTTAATAAAAACATTTTTTCATTATCAGCATTAATAACAAATTGATCATCATCAGACATAACTGTAGTGTTACCATTGAAAGAATTTCTTTCACTAAACAAGGAATTTATGAATTCCTTCTGCTGCAGTAATTCAGTTTGATCTTCATATGAAAGATAATCATCAAATGTGACTTGGAAACTTTCAGCTTCTTTTGTCATAGTTTCATCATGTGAACTGTCTTCTTCAATACCTGCATTCACACACAACTTGTCAGTTGTAAAACCATAAGACCCCATGGTCTCATTTGATGATTTGATCATCAAATCCTTCTGCTATTCCAAGTATTCAATACATTTCAGAAATTATTCAATGGTCCTCTCTTCAGCCTCTTCAATTTCTTCAATCTGCTTATTGATCTCGCAAATTCTAGCTTCTGGCCACCATCACAATTTAGAATTCCTCTGCTTCCAATATATTGGAAAATAAAACTCTTCCCCAACTGTGCATGGACATTTACAACATATTTGGCTGTCTCATTTTCGTCCTTAGTGAAAACATCAACAGTTTTTCCTTCTCCACATGCTCTTCCTGCAAACATAAAAAAATCATCAGATGTAAAGTCATTTGACCCCTTGGTTTCACTTGAAATTTCAGTCTTCAAGTCCTTTTCCAAATACTCAATCATTCTGAGTAATTTCTCTTTCTGCTGAGCATTTATCATCTGCTCTTTCTTCATCTGTAGCCTTTGCCACTTTACTTTATTTTTCATGAGCCAACCAACTCTCTGGCTTTCTTTTATCATCAGTTCCAATTTTCTGAACTGCTCCCACATCTCAGCTACCTCTTTCCAATATTCTTCATCAGTGAATTTCTTCCTCATGCCATTTGCTTTGGCATCTTCCTTCACTCTTCTATTGTGGCCTCTCTTAGAACCTCTACAATCTATGATATGGCTATTAGTAGCCATTTTATCCTCCATGATTTCTTCACTCACAAGTTGCACTAAGCCTCAGCAACAACAAGCTCTCTTGCTACAACTTACCTCACCAATCCTTTCCTTCAGATCTGGGCTCTTGGCAAGTACTGGTCCCTTTCTGCTGGAACCTTCTGAGCACTCTCTTCTGCTCTCTCTAGGATTCAATATGAAAATTTCAAGAACACATATGTTATTCTTTCATCCAACCTCTGTTGGGAATTCTCCAGGTTCTGCCACACTTTCTTCTTCACTCAGAATCACTTGCTGGACTCTTCCACCACTACTCTCAAAGTTGTGATCTGCCTTTGCTGAGATTTCTTCCACAACTGTTTGCAACCTGAATTCTACAAACAGATCCTTCAAACCAGATTTATATAATTCTCATCAACTCACCTTCAAGATTCTGTATAATCTTGCTTCTTCTTTCCCCTGCACTGCACCTCTGTATGCTGCAATATTTATCAGTTTCAAAATCTGATTATATGCAATTAATTCAAAAAAATTGAACTTTCAAAGAGCTATTCCAGCTCTGATACCACATGATGGCATGCTTTTCCTCTCTAACCCATATTAAAACTCTAAATGCATATAATAATGCATCCCAATTTTGATGCCCAGATTAGAACTCAAAGTATGGTCAATCTTACATGCAGAAGCGTCTCTTACTAACCCCCACCATGAAGATTTCTTCACATTTTATAAATGGTTATAACACCATAGAAATAACTCTCATGCATATAACATGATATCCTATGTGAAACTTCAATCAACCCCTACATCTAAGGTTTACAATCATTTAAATCCTCAACTATTCCAACAATCCCAATGCAAATGAGGATTGAGTATACACAGGACTTAACCTCTTTCAAATCTATGGTTAAATCATAGTCTAACGCACTTCAGGAGGTTCAGACCTTTATTAAACCCATAATACAAACCTTAGGCTGATTATTTGGGCCCACCATCATTGAGCGTTAGTAATATTCACTCATAATATAATGCCCCATACTATTCAATGGATAACATAATAGTTTGCCCCGCATTACCCTTTCACGAAAATCCCTAAATTTGGTTTAAAATAAAACCCGTCAACATATAAATGAATGTGCGGGCCCACAATCCTTATTCACATACCTTGCTGTATCCTTTGTGCATATTCATAACGTGAACGTCGTCGATCCTTGGATCAGATCATCCAACGGATATCGCGCTCCTAACTGCACACTTTTTAATTGCCCAAAATCATGCGATGGACTGGGTCCCAACACTTAACTCACCCTTCTCATCCTACGGTTGTAGGCTTATCGCGCTCCCATCCACTGATCCAACGGATATAATGCTTATCGCGTTTTTTTTTGTCTCCGAACTTTAACATTCAGAAAAAATGTGAAACTCGTAGTATTAGAATACCACCACCCTATGACATGTCAAATTCTCAACGCTATCGCGTTTTTTTGAGCAGTTCCACTTACCATTTTAAAATAATGTGATACTGCTGGTTTTCCCTTCTGAACCACCTTCCCTGTTCAACACCTTTTGGTTCCGCCTTTCTTCATCGCTCAAGGTTTCGTTCCTCATTTATTAACCTCTGCCTTCAGATTTGTAACCTTAACTCTATTTCATTCACTCGCGTATTCACTTCTGCTGTGATACAAACCATTATTCAACACTGCAATTTTAACTTGATACAGTTTCTCATTGCATCGGTTCCCATTACCAATTAACAAATCCTTTGATGCTCGTCTCAGTTTGGATTGGAGATTACATATTCCAATCGTATGTGCTTGGATTTTCACATAGGAATTCAATGAATTCCACAATAGATGACCCAATCAAACTGGCGAAGGTAAGAATACTTCTTTTCTGTTGTAACCCAACGAAAGTGGATCGATTTCAATCGATTTCAAACAACCAGAGTAAGCATGCTCAAAAGGAACATCCCTTGCATTCTCTCTAGCATATGCAAATATCAATATATACAATTCAAAGCACGCAATAAGCCATTTTATCCTCCATGAGTTCTTCACTCACAAGCTGCACTAAGCCTCTACAACAAAAAGCTCTCTTGTTGAAACTTACCTCACCAATCCTTTCCTTCGGATCTGGGCTCTTGGCAAGTACTGGTCCCTTTCTGCTGGAACCTTCTGAGCACTCTCTTCTGCTCTCTCTAGGCTTCACTCTGCAACTGTCAAGAACAAATCTGTTCTTCTTTCATCCAACCTCTGTTGGGAATTCTCCAGGTTCTGCCACACTTTCTTCTTCACTCAGAATCCCTTGCTGGACTCTTCCACCATTGCTCTCAAAGTTGTGATCTGCCTTTGCTGAGATTTCTTCCACAATTGTTTGCAACCTGAATTCTGCAAAAATATCCTTCAAACTAGAGTTAAATAATGTTCATGAACTCACCTTCAAGATTCTGTATAATCTTGCTTCTTCTTTCCCCTGCATTGCACCTTTGTATGCTGCAATCGTTATTAGTTTCAAAATTTGATTATATGAAATTAATTAAAAAAACTTGAAATTTCAAAGAGCTATTCCATCTCTAATACCACTTGATGAAGAGCGAAACCCACTAGAGGCAGATTCACCTTTCATTTAAGAAAATGAATCTGCAAGTTTCATTTCCATGTCAAACTTGCAAATTCATAGCTCACACTTCGATCCTATGACCCATGGATATAGGCCCATTCTTCTTCCACTGTGCCTCTTCGATAGCCTACATATAGATATAGACATATATAGGAAGCATGAAAAACCAACGAATTCCATAAACTCCAAATAGGACATGTTGTCCCTCTTTTATGATTTAATATCAGAATTAAATAAACTAGAGATTTTCACAATCTCTTAATCCACAACGATGGTCCAACCAAACTGGCGAAGGTAAGAATACTTCTTTGCTGTTGTGACCCAATGAAAGTGGATCAATTTCAATCGATTTCAAACAACGAGAGTAAGCATGCTCAAAAGGAACATTCCTTGCATTCTCTCCAGCATATGAAAATCTTAATATATACAATTCAAAGCATGTAATAAACATTAACTAAAATCCTCATATGCAGATCCTCATGTTTTATTTCATAGAAACTAAAACATTCTTCACACAGTACTCGATCAAGGGATACATATATATACATGACACATAATGTAAGTCAATTAATACTCGTGCAAGACTGAACAGATTCCTTCATTCATACAATGAAACCACTTACAAACTCCTTCTTGTCTTTTGGCCTGATCTTCAATTCAAATGGCCTCCTCCCTCACTACTCTGCCTCTCCAAATCTCCAAATCTCCAGGTTTCTCTCATTAATGCCTATGAGGCTTACTTTTATCAAAATGGATAATCAATCGATTCAATTCCCTTGATGAATCAAAAAAATATTGGAATCCTCAAATCCCAAATTTAGCCTAACTCCCTAAATTACTGAAACGGACTCCACCTAATCAAATTCTCCTGTCCTCTAATCATTCGAGGGCAATTACATCCCTCTCTACATTAAATCAAGATTAATTAAAACGTACTGATCTCATTACATAAAATATAACCCCTTTGAAGACTTAAAACTCCTAAGCCTACAAAACTACATGGTATTTGTCTTAGTCTAATGCCCCTGCATCACGAAGAATTATGGGATACACTAGAAAACATCCATGAGGGAGAAAAAAAGGTGAAGATAGCAAAACTTCAAGTCTATAGAGCTCAGTTTGAAAATATAAAAATGAATGATGATGAAGACATTTCCAGCTTCTTTTTAAGGGTTGCAGAAATTGTGAATAACATGAAAGCTCTAGGAGAAAGCATAAAAGAATGTGTAATTGTTCAAAAGATTCTAAGATCTTTACCATCCAGCTTTAACCCCAAGGTTGCTGCCATAGAAGAAACAACTGATTGGGAAAATTTGACCATGAACCAATTACTTGGAAACTTAATAGCCTATGAGATGAGACTGCCACAGAGGAAGTCAAATGTGAGGGAGGTAGCCTTCAAGACATAGAAGAAAAAAGAAGAAAAATAAGATACATGCTCATGCTCTGATGAAGAAGAGGCCAAATTTATCAGAAGATTAGAAAGAGGCTCAGGAAAGTATAAAGGTAAACTTCCATTTAAATTCTTTAACTGTGGAAGAGTTGGAAACTATGCTTCTAAGTGTCCTCATAAGAAGACAAAGAATCAGACTCAAGAGTCAGAGAAAACCATATCAAAGAACTGGCAGAAAGGGAATAGATATAGGAGAAAATCATTTTATGCTCAACAAGATAGTAATGCATCTGAAAACTCAGGTGAAACCTCAAATGAAGAAGGAACCTCTGAATTTGTATTGATGGCCAAGGAATAGCTTGAAGAATTCCTTCTAGAAGATGAGGAAGAAGGTGAAGTTGATCTTGAGGGGGAGCTAAGAAGTGCCCTAGAGGAAATAGACAGACTTAAAATAAAGTGCAGAAAACAGAAAGACATTCTCCTCAAATATGTAAGAGAAGAACAAAATTCAGAAGACCTCATTCAGTTGAAAGTAGATCTTGAAGAAGCCAAGAAGTTAGAAGACACTTTACTTAAGCAAATTGAGGATAAAATTCAGAAGCAAGAGAAACCAGAAGAAGAAGTAGTATGCTTGAGGAAGAAATTAGAAAACACCCAAAGGAAATTGTCAATAAACACATCTCAAATGAAAAGCTCTGACAAGTTGAATAAAATACTAGATGCTCAAAGATCCCCTCTGATAAAAGCTGGGATAGGCTATGAAGGAGAAACAAGTAAAGTCAAAGAAACAGATAATAGGAATATCATTTTTGTAAAAGCTGTCAAGGATAATGAAGCAGCTTAGAAGGTTCCCACATAAGTAGAAGCCTGCAATGAAGTAAAAAGAAACATGAAGGAACCTCAAATGACAAAGAACGAAATGAATAAACAGTCAACTGAAAAAGGCTCATATACTCTGGAATATATAAAATTTGGAAGCTAACAAAGAAGATTCTTCCCCCTTATGAAAAATGTCACTTGTTATGCCTGCCACAAACTGGGACATATCGCTGCATACTTTCATAAAAGGAGAATTGATTCCAACTAGCAAAGGATGCAAAGAGTGAAAAGACTACCTCAAACAAACAAATGGAGAAGACAACCCTTCATCAGGTACACTAATTTTTTTTATGGGTATTGTTTTTACTGTAAGGAATTCGGCCATAAAGCCCAGGAGTGCAGAACATATGGACAAAGACTGATGTTCAAAACCTCAAGGATATTTATGAATCATGGAGAGTTCACTCGTACTCATAATTCTGCTAAAAATATGATTAATTGCTGTGTATGCCATAAAATCGGACATATTCCTTCCCAATGTCCTCTCAAAGAATGTGGTCCATCTTCCCAGAAAAGGTGCCAAACAAATAACTGCTTGCAGTGGAAAAAGAAGTTGAATAAGTGTGACCTAGCTTTAATAGCCCAAGATCAGAAAAGCCAATGGTATTTGGACAGTGGATGCTCAAAGCATATGAATGGAGATAGAAGCAAGTTTATAACTCTTGATGAAAAGAAATCTGGAAATGTAACTTTCGGCAATGATAAAGTAGGGAAAATCAAAGGAAAAGGCTCAGTTAGTCTGGAAAATGGAAGAGGAGAGGATCAAGATGTACTATTTGTGGATGGGCTGAAATCCAATCTGCTAAGTGTCAACCAAATATGTGACAAAGGCTATGAGGTTATTTTTAGAGCACAAGAATGTGAAGTAAGATCAAGCACCACAGGAAAGACATTGATCAAAGGTATTTGAATAGAAAGTAATGTCTATATATTGAAAGAGGAGAATGAAGCATGCCACCTAAGCAAACTTGATGAATCATGGTTATGGCATAGAAGATTGGGACACATTAACTTTGACCACATCATCAGTCTGAGCAAGAAGAATGCAGTCAAAGATATGCTAGCAATAAAGAAGCCTTCAAATACCATATGTAAATCTTGCTAAGTGGGAAAATAGACTCACACATAATTTTAAGACCAAAGATGAACTATCAACTAGTAGGCCACTTCAGCTTGTACACATGGACCTATGTGGACCCTCAAGAACTGAAGCACCAAGCAGAGAATATTATTTCATGCTGGTAATAGATGATTTTTTCAGAATGACGTGGGTAGAATTTCTCAAATATAAGTCTGAAGCACTTGAGAGATTCAAGATTTTCAAGGCATTGGCAGAAAATAAAACAGGATGCAAGCTAAAGTGCATCAGATCTAACAGAGGAGGTGAATTCACAGACTATGATTTTGCAGGCCTATGCAATGAGCATGGGATAAAACAACAGTTTCCAATTGCAGGTACACCTCAACAGAATGGAGTGGCAGAGAGGCAAAATAGGTCAGTACAACATATTTCCAGAGCTATGATGCAATAAATTAACATTCCCCAAACCTTCTGGGCAGAAGCATTACACACAACTGTCCACATTCTTAACAAAGCTCATTTAATACCAACTGTGACAAGACTCCTTACGAATTATGGCATGGTAAACCAACATTAATCAAGCACTTTAGAGTCTTTGGAAGCTAGTGTTTCATAAACAATAATTATGAAAAACTGGGGAAGTTTGATGCAAGAGTTGATGAAGGAATATTTTTAGGATATGCATCCAAGAGTAAGGGTTACAGGTGATATAACAAAACACTACACAAAATTGTGGAAAGCATTGATGTAATATTTGATGAAGATCTACCAAACAAAACAAGAAGTAAAAGATGCAGCAATTCTCCAGAAGATCATGAAGAAGAGAAAAAAGATGATGATGAACTAATAAAGACAACAGAAGATACTGAATTAAACTCAAAAGGTCCTTCAAGACACACTCAAAATAATCATCCAAAAGATCAAATCATTGGGGACAAGAGTGTGGGAGTCAAGACAAGAAGAAAACTAGCTGAATAGACAAAATAAGTATACCTAGCTATGTTATCTCAAATAGAGCCAAAAAAGTTTGAAGAAGCCATCAAAGACAAATATTGGGTGAAAGCTATGAATGAAGAACTAGACTAGATTAAGAAGAATAATACATGGGATATAATACCAAGACCCACAGGGAAAAATGTCATTGGCTCAAAATGGATATTCAAGAATAAGATGAATGAACAAGGACAGGTAATCAGAAATAAAGCCAGACTTGTATGCAAGGGATATTCACAAATTGAAGGTCTTAATTATGATGAAAACTTTGCCCCTGTAGCCAGAATGGAAGCAATCATAATGTTTTTGGCCTTTGCATGTTATCATGATTTCAAGGTATATCAAATGGATGTAAAGTCTGCCTTCCTAAATGGAGATCTATAGGAAGAAGTCTACATGGAACAACCTGAAGGATTCTCATTAACAGATAAACATGACTATGTGTGCAGATTAAAGAAAGTCGTATATGGTCTAAAACAAGCTCCTCGAGCATGGTATTCAAGGCTAGAAAAATAATTGAAAAAACAAGGGTTCAAGAAAGGAGGAGTAGACAACAATTTGTACATAAAGGATAATGAAAATGAACTCTTAATTGTAGTAGTGTATGTAGATGACATCATGTTCGGAAGCAACAAAGATGAGTTAGCAAAATGATTTGCTGAAGAAATGAAATCAGAATTTGAGATGTCTATGATTGGAGAGCTCACCTTCTATTTAGGACTTCAAATTCAACGAAAGAACATAGGAAAATTCATCTCACAAGAAAAATACTTAAGAGAGATGTTGAAAAGGTTCCAAATGGAAGACTGCAAACCTGTGTCAACTCCCATGAACATTGGAAGCAAGCTATGTGCAAATGATGGATCTGCTGATATAGATCAAAGACTTTACAGATCCATGGTAGGAAGTTTGCTATACCTAACAACCTCTAGACCAGACATTGTGCTAGCTGTAGGACTGGTGGCAAGATATCAAGAAGCACCAAAACAAAATCACTTACTAGCAATCAAGAGAATATTCAAATATATACAAGGAACTGCACATTATGGGCTATGGTATCCAAAAGGAAAAAACTTCACTTTGACAGCATATACAAATGTAGATTGGGCCAGCTGTGTGGATGACAGGAAAAGCACAAGTGGAGGTGCATTCTATTTTGGAAAATGTTTGGTGGCATGGCTAAGCAAGAAGAAAAATTCTATATCTCTATCTACAGCAGAAGCATAATACATAGCAGCAACAACATGTTGCACACAAGTAATGTGGATGAAACAAACTTTCCAAGACATGAAGGTAAGCATTGATGAACCTATTTCTATCAAATGTGACAATACAAGTGAAATAAGTATATAAAAAAATCCTGTACTTCATTCAAAAACAAAGCACATCCCAATAAGGTACCACTTCCTCAGAGAACAAGTAGCACAGATAGTAGTGAAGTTGGAATATATACCAACAAAGGAACAAACAACAGACATATTCACAAAACCTCTTGCTAAAGAACCATTCAAATACCTAAGAGACAAAATAGGGGTAGTGTCTACAGATGTTACTCTCTGAGATGAAAAGAAAGCATCATTCCAGGGGGAGATCAGAAAAGAAGGCATCATTCCAGGGGGACATCAGTCAACAAATATTGTCACAAAAGAGCCAGAGCTAGTGAGCAGTGCATGGAACAGGTCCTCAAGATCAGAGTATTATGGACAAGATTTGGAAACCACACTAGGAAATGTGCATCCCTTTGCCATTGATGTAAAAGGGGGAGGAAAATCAAGCAAAAGAAGAGTATTAAAGTATTTCCATTAATGCCAAAGGGGGATACTGTTGGAAATATTTTCATTGATGGCAAAGGAGAAGAAAGGAGCAGCACCTGAACTATCACTATGGAAAAAGAGAAGAAATAAGAACCAACAAATAGGCAAAGGAGACAGGCAAGAGGCAGCCCAGGCAGTAGAAGCAATATAGGAATTAGAGGCAGAGTAGTGAGGTTGAAAGGGCCATTGATTTTGAAGATCTAGCCGAAGACAGGAAGGATTTTGAAGTAATTGTTGTATGTGTTAATACAAAGAATTCAATTTTGAATTCATACTTTATTTTTGAGCTATATGGTTATGGGATTGTGGAGTTTTAAATGTTGAATGGGTGAGAGCTAAATCCATACTTTGAATTTTAATGTTAATGCCAAGCGTTGATTTGAGTAACCATAAGTCTGTTGATTTAGTGCGTAAGTGGGATCATAAATTGGATGGAAGAATGGAATCTCATAGGTGCAATTGTTTTGATTAGAATCTGAAATGAACTGTCAAAATGAGGAATGATGGTGCAGTAGAATTGCATTGCAGAGTAATGACACAGTGAAGGATTGTTTAAATATGGAGATGCCGTATTGAACAATTTTGAAATGAGTCAGTGAAACCTTGGGTCGAAGGTGTAGAGCTAAAGGTGGGATATGAAGCAGATAAGATTGCCGAGGTGCCAAAGTGCAGAAACATGTTGGAGCCATGTGTTTTGGATCTTTAAGTTGAGTGTGAAGTCAAAGAAGGGAGCTGAAATATGAAGCGGTCTTAAGAAACCACTGATGGTATTCACATAATTTATAAATGGTAAGTTGTTTTGAAAAAAAAATGCGATAGTGTTATGTGGTCAACACGTGGAAATCGACGGTTTTAGAATACCGGCCATTTCACAAATTATTTTTGTGCTAAAGCCCAGTGATGGAAAAAATGTGATTTCCATCCGATTTATAGCCATCGGAGATCGACGGTGGTCACATCATCAAGTTGCGAAGGGGTTAAGGAAAGGTAAGTGGTTTGTCAATATTTTGGGACCCAACATTTATATGCTTGGCCCATGTTTCAATCAAAGTCAAACTCCAATATAGGTGAAATGTATAATATGGTTTGAATACATATAGAAGTTGGTCATCGAGATTAATGAAATATCACAAAGGGTGCGCATATAAGAATTTGTATATGTGAATGGCTGCTGTGGGCTCGAGTTGAAGTTCGGATTTTATTATTGGTGTGAGGGTTCAATTATATGGTAAGAATTGGGCCGAGAAGGTCATTTTGACATGTGCTGGTGATTGACCTTTAAAACAGAAATCGAACCTTTGAATGATATGTTGACATGGAATCATATGTGTTAGTGCTGGGATTTAAATCCAAAGGCAAAGGCTTATATAATAGGCCAATAATAAAGTTGAATATTAAATAGAGTTTGAAATATTATCCGAATGCTTAGTATCCATGAAGTGGGTTTGATATGGTTTTAACCATCGGATGGCGAGGTAAGCCAAATGCTGTGGGCCAGATATATCACTGTGTTGGATGGAATTAGTAATTTGAAATAATGGTGGGCCAGGTATGAGCATCGATTGTATGCAATTAATTCGTTGGATGGAATTGGTAAGTTATGAAGATGTTAACACATGGTAAGTTACATATGTGTTGGCCCAAAAGTGCGTATTAAACTATGCTGATGTTTAAAACAAAGTCTAACTTTGGAACAGATATATGTTGAAACCTGAAGTTCATACTTCAAGTATAAAATGCTGTGGTCAAAAGTTTAGTGTTTTGATAACATTTGGTATTATTATATGATGGAAATTTGTACATACATTGATGTATGTATTGGCCCAAGGAACACATATTGAGTTGTATTCCAAAGTTGAAATATTCATTTATGACTTATGAAGTGGGTTGGAATATGGTTTAACCATAGATTTGAAATAGGTAAAGTTCCCACATATGAAGATTGTGAATTGGGTTTATAATATGTGGGTTCAAACCATAGTGTTACGAACAGGAATTTAACTTCCGCACATGAGGCTTATTGTAAGCTTTTAAAAACATAGATTTTAACATTTGATGGAAAATCTACTGCATACATTTATTTAAATTGCCAGCGCAGGGAAAATGAATGGAGAGGCATTTTTATATGCATGAGACTTTGAGAATTATTTGGGGATAAACTTGTAAAGTAGATATATATGCAACAAATACACAAATGCAGTGAACAAATATTGCAGATTTAAAGAGGTGTGCAGTGAAGGTATTCAGATTTGCAGAATCTGAATTTGAAATGCACAGGAATGAAAATGTGGGTTTGTTACACTACAATAGTAGAAAAGACAAGCACACAGTGAGCCAAGAACTGAAAGGGTTGAATTATATATATTAGATGCAAATGTAAATATAAATGTTTTAATTGATTTTATATTGTTTGTGATGTAAAGGAAAGTATTTGGAGGCAAAGAAATATCCCACTGTAATATTGAAATGTATACATATTGTTATATTTTTCTGAATATGCAAGGAAAGAAATGAGAAGGTGGAAGTCAAAGAGTCATGGCTGTTCACTTCTAATTCCCTGTTGAATACAAACAGTCATGAGGTGAACCCTATAAATAATATCACATAGATATGCATATAGAGGTTAAAGAATGGAGAAATTAGACAGAGAGTGTAAGAAGAAGGAGGAGAAGATAGAGAAGCTGTGAAGATTCAGAGATGATATAAGGCATATATGAAGGCTGATGGACAACAGTGAAGAAGGAATAGAACAGAGCTAATATCTAGGTAAATCAACATGTGTATTCATTGTAGTGTGAGCAAGTTGGTGCTTCCATATCAAGTTGTAGCTTGATATATGTCAGTTGTAGCTGACTGAGGTAGGATCCTCTTGATGTTGTAGCTTGTAGAAAATAGAGGAAGTTGGTGCTTCCATATCAGGTTGTAGCTTGATAGAAGTCAGTTATAGCTGGTTAAGGTAGGAACCTCCTGTAGGTTGGAGCCTATAGAAAATAGAATCTGGGAGTTGGAGCTTCCTTGTAAGTTGTAGCTTGCAGAATTGAGGTAGGAGCCTCTTGTAGGTTGGAGCCTACAGGAAATTAGTGGTGAGAGGGATTTTGAGCTTTTCTTTGGATCACAACAATAATAATATGTGGTTTTCTCCCTTATGGGTTTCCACTTATATCTGGTGTCTATGTACATGATGATTATGTGTTGATTCTCTGTATTTAATCTGCTTAATACCTGCTGCTCACTGATTAAGAGTGTAGTTTCACTATACATTAAGTTAATCATGAAATGAAGATGTAAATAAGTGTAAATGAAAGTTTTCAATACCATGCATTCATTAAACTGATTCATCACCCCCCCCACCTCTCATTTTAACAAAGGATTCAACATCTGGAAATCTAGCTCAACCTAAACATGAGAACCCCATCACACCATGGTTATCCAGAAATGGAAAGGCAAGGTTGAAGAATGTTTTCAACTTGGAAAAACCCATGCCAATGACATCAAGATAACCAAGAACAAACATTCATAACCATGCATTCCAAATCTGGCAAAGAAATCACACATGCAAATCAGTACCTACAAGTAAACCTGTTTTATTTGCTTGATCCTACTCTTCCTTTCTTGATCTTTGCTTCCTCTTTGCCTTCTTTTCCTTTCTTGATCCAATGCTTAAGTGCTCCTTTCTTGATCCAATGCTTAAGTGCTCCAAGAAAACTCTAAGTTTACAAGAGTGTGTGAGAGAGATAATAGAAAGAGAGCTCCAAAGCTGAATTGACAAAAGGTACCAATAGATCCTTCGAAGCTTTTTTATTAATGAGGCATCTATTTTCTTCAATTTTCCATTATTTTTTTTCATTTTCCTCCTCACATGCAACATGTGACCTTTCACCTTCCTTTTCTCCTATTTTAAATTATTTTCATAAATAAATTTCCAAATATGGCATTTTGTCTTTCCAAATCCTTTTCCATTTCCTTTTCCAATTTCCTTCACCATAATAAACCAATTGAACATGTACACTAGGTTATTAACCTTTAGCCTTGAATAAGTGTCCCATAATCATGGTTATTATTTTCACCAGGTTTTTTATAAAACTTCTAAAAGGAATACATGCTGCCCATGAAGCTTTATAAATTATCTCGTTGTAGCATTTAATCAACCTGTTGAGAAACAACCAACATGACAACATAAAAACATGAAAACCATAATGACATGATGCCCATACCTCTTATTGGAGCTTTATAACACAACTCATGGTGGTATTTAAATCCATATACATATGTACATATACCAAACACCACATCAAAACATATACCAAAACATCTATCAAGGACATTCGCTTAACCAACGAATAAATAAGGATACATAGCGCACATAAGATCCGTCATCTCCCATATAGCTTCATCGGGTCTAAAGTGCTTCCGCTACACTTTAACCTACTCGATTGCTCAGTTTCGGAGCATGACAACCTTTCTCTGCTATATAAACTAAGGTTCGGATTGGAATTATCCATTTAGCTTCACTTGTAATACAAACCAATCAATCACATGATTAACATATTTAACATAAATCTTAAGAAATGACACATGGAAAACATCATGGAATTTCACTGTTGGAGGTAGTGCAAGTTGATAAGATACTGGCTCAATCCTTTCAATAATATTGTAAGGTCCACAAAACCGAGGTGCCATATTGGCATATGAGCCAATCCGCAAGGAGCTCTTCTTTGGCTTGATGTGAAAGTACACTTGTTCCCCAAAATGAAACTCCCTAAACAACCTATTCTGATCTACATAACTTTTTTGCATGTCCTGTGTTGACTTTAGATTCTTCTTTATCATCTGCATTTCCTCTTCCATTTCTGCTAACATGTCCTGTCCAATCAATACCCTATTCACTGGATCACTCCAACTTATGGGAGTATTACAACTCTTCCCATACAACGCCTCAAAAAAACTCGTCCTCAGTGGCTCTTGGTAACCATTTTTGTAAGAAAACTCGACCAACATAAGGTACTCCTCCCATTTCCTTTGTTGATGGATCACATACATCATCAACATGTCCTCTAATATCTTGTTGAACCTCTCATATTGTCCATCTGTCTGTGTATGATAAGCTGTACTGAAGGCCAAATTTGTACCTAAACCTGCAAAAAACTCCTTCCAAAACTTGGAAGTGAACTTTTCATCCATGTATGACACAATCTTTTTTGGAACACCATGTAATCTAACCACATCTTTGATGAATACCCCTGCCACATCACTAGCTGAATTTGTAGTCTTCACTAGAATAAAGTGAGCTACCTTAGTCAACCTATTCACCACAACCATGATGGAATCATGTTCTCTAGATGTCCTCAGTAAACATGTGATAAATTCCATGGAAATGACCTCCCATTTCCACTCTAGAATCAGAATTGGCTATAGTAGTCCACCGGGATGCTTACACTCTACTTTGACATGTTTACAATCCAAACATCTTGTTGTGCAGGAAAATCCCCTCTGTGGACAGAGGCGATCCCTCTAGCCCTAGGGTGGGTCTAGAAACTAGGGAATATGCTGGTTTCTAAATTCCTAGTTCATACACGAAATGTATATTGGAATAGATGTCCTACCTGAATCCAACTCTCTTGATGTAGTACATGGTAGTGATCCCTCAATATTTTTTCTTCAAGCCTTACACTCCATTGGTAGTGGTATCCACACACCTACACAAAGATCAAGAAAACACTAAAATCATATGAGCATACATATTCATTTATGACCATCTTAGTCAAGGAGAGTCAGAAACTTTGAATATTAACATAGACAAAGATGGAACTAGAAATCAATCATGTCATATTAATGTATAAAAGCTAGTTACAACCTACACCTTGACATTGTAGACCTCCTTTGATGGGTTTATTCGGGCACGTATCCAAAGCATTCATTCGTCATTTTGTCTCAAAGAGGCAAAAGGCTCAAACTCTCTCTCACAACTATGGACTATTCTCTACTATCTTCTTCACAATAGCTCTTGGTCTATTCTAGCTAGCAGAATCAATGTGATGACGAGGAATTTATAGGAGTGGAGGAAGAGCTTTGGGATTCACTTATGGTGGAGGAAAGGTCTATCCTTTTGGGAAGTTGCATTTTTGTAGGAACTAGAAGGCCAAAGGGAGAAAATTGACCACATCCAGTCGAACAAACATCCATGATTTCGCTCATGAAGCTGTTAGATATTAGAAGCTTTGTTTCCATATTAAAAAAACCTTCCAAAAGTAGCTCAGCGCAAGGGTCCTTCGGAGACAGAGCGACCATGACGCGAGCCCTAGTGCAAATCTAGCCATGGGGACGAGGACACCACCACACCACAACGCCGACCCAAAATTACATGGTTTTAAGGGTCTACTTCAGGAATGGTCCGCAAATATTTTGTTTCTTTCATGTTAAGGGATGCAATGAAATTCATTATATGTGTGAAAGTACATAGGGGTCACTATGATGGTCCTCCAGTATTCAGAATAGGGAATATAGTGATGGTGACAAAATGCTGTGTAACAGGTGCCCCATAAAGCATGAAGTCCGAGAGAGAGGGAGGGGTGAAATGCTTTACAAGAACATAACCAAACCAAAATGTCATCATCGGAGGACTTGCAAGATCAAGTACTACTGATATCTTTGATACATGAGTATGAGGTATGGGTGCAACCATCCATAATAGAGAACATGTAATAATATCCATGGTATGGAAACATGTATCCAATAAGAAGGATCATAAAATAGACTCAGGTATGGTCACATCCATCCAATCAGAAGTGTCATGTATATAGTCATGAAAAACCAAATTGTTCTGCAGCCTGAATTTCATCAGACAAAACCCATGGTCTTGTGCTCCATCCCGACCCAAACAAGTACAAATTCAGGCATGTGAATGAACAAGCTAAAGTCGAACATGCAAGTAAGTTTCCTGATTACCAACCGACGATGGAAGTTGTTAACAGGTTCTAAATAAACCACCAATAATGACAATGGTTCTCAAGGTACTGCTAGTACAATCCACTGAATGTGAAAAATGAGCTGGAGTTGAACATCTGCGAAATCACCCAATCGAAGGCCAATGATGAGAACCTATCATCGAAAGTGAATAAATTGCCATTGAGGCATGCAAGCTGTAAGGTACAAGAAGGGAGTCTCTGGATTAGCTTCCTGGATAATGAGCTGAAGTAGATAGGAATTGATTGTTTGAAGGAGGGCCATAATGTTTCCCACACCATCGACACGAGACAGAGGAATAAGATGATAGTGAATCAAGACTGAACATAGGATCAGGGGTTGAAAATTGTAGAAGGTACTTCTCTTGAACATATTGGCGACACGACTCTAGAATCTGGCAGTATTTTACATCAAGGGATATGAGGTCATGACGATAGGGAAAAGAGCAGATGAGAGGTCAAAACGGATAACCCAAACTCATGGAGGAAACATGATGAATGCAGGATGTTCCCAACCCAACATGAACTACAGACAAGTGTCATGTTCAAGAGAAGCATATTGCTGACATAATTGACAACTAGTTCCATTTTCCCTCACCATTTATAGAAAGTACCCCAATTATTTTTGGAAACAAGCTTAAAGGGGATAATGTATTCTTGTCATGTAAGTTTGTCCTTCTGACAAATCTATCCTAGTACATTTTACGATCCCTAGGAAGGAGGAAATCGTTAATGTCATGGTGATGGCTTCCAATGTCATTTCGATTTAATGAGTTTGAAAAAGGTAAAAATCAGCATATTTTCATATTTAGAGAGTTTGAAAAGAGGCAGAAAATAAAACTCCAGAAGGTCCCTTTTTGTAGGTTGTCTCTCAGATCTAAAAAGGTATAAAACAATATCTAAGAGAACCTCTTATCCATGTTCGACTAAGGTATTCATTTTTCATAAATAATCTGTCCCAGCCCAAAAAAAGGGTAAACGTATATTGGTCAGATGACGTTTTGCAACCTTTAGTGAGCTCAAAACGACAAGAGATCGGCAATCTTTTCATATTTTGAGAGTCAGAAAAGAGTTGAATAATAACTCTAGGGGGTGACTTTTTCGTGTTCTTACCAAGTCCAAAAAAGTAATAAAATACAAATTGTTTCCTTATCGTTGTCAGTTTTAGGACTTTTCGCTACACAAGAAACAAACGTAAAACCAATTTTCAAGAAAAAATAATAAAAAATGACCAAAAATGTGTCCAAAAACCTAATTAGGGTTATAAAATAACTTAATAGTAAAAAACAATTCACTTTTACCTTTTCACTTTCTTGTGAGCACTTTCACCGGTTTTCACTGTGAATTTGGGGAGTTGACTGCAGGCAATCCAGGGGGTCATTGACGAATACACTTCTTCCAGGTAAGAGCCATGAACTTTCCATGAAATTGCATTTTTCATATCTTTTCATGTTTTTATGCATTTTATGGAAGAGTTTAAAAACTCACATCTGCGGCGGTCGACGTCGGTTCTCGGCATGGATTTGTGCCAACCTCTGCTATTTTTATATGGGGAAAGAGCCTCTCAGCACTGTTGTTTGAAAAAAAATACGCCGAGCACTGCACATAAGTTTTTTCAAAGTCTTCTCAAAGCTTTTTGTCAAAATCGATTTAGTTTTTAGCAATATGGCTTATGGAATCTTGTATTTTTTATGCAGGAAGAATCAATAGTTGTAATGGAAATATAATGGAAAGAGTGAGAGCATGGGGAAGAAGATGCACATGCCATGGAGGATCATGCATGCTTAGATACTCTGATGAAATGTGGGCTCCTTAAATTTTTCATGGCCCCATGTCTGAGAGCTCAATTAGAGTCGTTGCAATACTTGATTAGTGTATGGGACATTGACCAAGAGAAATTCATCATCCATCAACAATAATTGCAGATAGAAGTCTCTGATATCTACTTCTTGACAAGTTTTTCATGGAGGGGAGATCAAGCATGAATGAAAGGTACTCGGATCCTTGGAGAGAGTATGGCCATGTTGATAGAGAGAGCTTGTCTTGAAGCAAGTAAATCACATAAGAGTAGTAAACTAGACATCCAGACAGTGTGCAACTTACCTTTGAGGGTAGTTTTGCATACCATTACTCGGGCTATCGGATCTCAAGCTCCCCATGAAGCCACAAATACTCAAATCCAATTAGACATAGATTGCAAGTATCTGACGATCTTCAATTGGGCAGAAGTGGTGACAATAAATATGAAATGTTAGCTGACCAAGTGTAAAAATGGTAAGCTAAAGCAGTTTGGGTGGGTGCATTTGATACCATTCATCCTAGAACAATTACCATTATTCCAACGTCAAGAGGTAGTTTTACCTAGGCCACCATCACGCAAGCCATAGATGGTCCGTTGGGTTGCGCTGATGCCTCGATCAGGGGGTAGGAAACATATGTTGTGGAGACCATAGTTCTTTGACTGGTTGAGCTGACAACTCATCGTGGTGGAGGGCTGACCATATACCAGTACCAATTTCAGGGGTGATTCGGATCTTCCACTTCTAGAAGGGGACCATTGGGACAAGGACAGATATAAAAACTCATTTTTTAGATTTTTATGAGTATTAAAATTTTTATTGGGTTTATATATTTGTGTGTGTGTGTGTGTGTGTGTGTGTTCTGATATTTTCTCATGTGTTGTAGATGTTCGACCAAAGAGACCTTTAGGGATGTCTCTGATAGCTCAGAGGGTCGAAAGAGAGTTCGAAGTGGCTCCTCATGGCAATGGAGTTGATAACGAGGAAGAAATTACATGTAACCTAGAGGGACTCACAAGCGAGATCCCAAAGTATGTGAGATTTGAGGACATTCCTCGTCCTTACCAGCGGCACACTGTAGGGGTTTCTAACCACATTCATCGACTACTGAGATGTGTCGTAAGGGCAGTGACGTGCTATCATGAGAACTGTTACACCATTTTTTGGTCATCTAACCTATTATCATTAGATGGACCCAAGTACACCATGTAAGACCAATTTTACCCTAAGTAAAATTGCTTTTACTATGTAAAATAACTTCATAAACCACATTTATTAGGTTGTTTATGGTCTAAACAGGAAACCCCAAAAGGAAATATTAAACAAATATATTTTGTTTAATTTTCCTCATGGAATAATTAATTAAACCATAATTTAATTATTATTCCCAGTCATGTTTAACCCAAAAACAAAGAAATTAATTAGATAAACCTTTATTTATCTTATTATTTTCTAGGAATAATTATTTAAATCTTATTTAGATAGTATTCCTTGTTAAATATGACCAAATCACCCACAAATAATTAAATAAATCATTATTTATTTAATTATCTTTCAACCACTTCCTTAAATAATTAAATAAATCATTATTTATTTGATTATCTTCTAACAACTTCCTTAAAAAGATAAATAAATCATTTATTTATTTATTTTTGACAAATTAAGGGATTTGACCCAAGTCAAATACCTTTTCCCTCCAACAAATATAATAAAATATTCCATAAAAAGTGGATCTAGATCTGGTTAACCCATGCACCAATATCTAGAATGACCCAATATTTTGTTATAAATAGGAGGGTTTTTCCTACCATTCTTCACCTTTTGTTGCCTATTAGATCACTCTGGATCTATACACTTGGTCACTCTTTTCTACCATTTTGCTGTCTGAGCTCCCTTTGAGTTCTATTCTTTGTGTGGGTTTTCTACACCAACAAGAGAGAGAAATCTTAGATCTTAAGTGTTGAGGACTTCCAAGAACCCATCCCACTGAGGAGAATTGGATACGCCTTCTTGTTTTCCTCCCAGGTGCCCAATTAATATAAAAATTCTTTCAAAAATTTTTCTTGTCTTGTCTATTGGTATATGGAGCAAACCCTTATTTTTTCTGCTTAATGTCTTTCCATGCATAGATCTGGTTTTTGCAGCTCTTTTATGTTCAACTAACCGCAGATCTGAAGATATTGGGAGCCACTTTTGTTGTTAGGGCTATTAGTTATGCGTAGCTAAAGTGGTCCTTTTTCGTACACTTCGACAAAGGATTCATACTAACAAATGGCGACTCCACACGGGTTTTAAATTACGACCGCTGTCGTTTTTCATATTCCTGCATATCCAGCTACTTCATACCCTAGGGTTTCTTTTCAGCTATTTATTTTTCCTATTTTTATGTTTTTTTTCTCACATAAAACCCTAAAACATCAAAATTTCTAACTTCTGTGTGTTTTTGGCCCTATTGCGCAGGTAAGCGACACCAGCCGCAACTGAGACGGCAACTTTTCTGAAAATCTGTCGTCGAGACAACCGGAACGGGGGGTCGCACTTTTTGGCCCATAACCTGCGACCTGGACCTCCAGGTCGCACTTTTCAGCCCCTTTTCTGCGACCTGCACTGAAAACAGGTCAGAACCTGCGACCTGCCAATTTTTCAGTGGTTTTTCTGCAATTTTTTTGGGTTTTGCTGAAGCTTCTGTCAGGGTTTTACAGCCTCTGTCTCAGCCTGCTTTGACCTTGTTCTGATCTTTTTTTACTCATCTAAGTGGGAACCTGGCCCCCTAGGGCTTTAGTACCCTCCACTTTTTTTGGAAGAGTTTTAGCTGTTTCAGCCGTCTGTTTTTCAGAGTTTCAGCCTTCCTTTTTTCAGATCTGGAACCTCCTCCTCAGATCCCTTTAAATCAGCCTTCCTTCCTTTCAAATCGCCTCTTGTCGTTTTGTTTGGACATCTCTTTAGGACCTCCTCCCTGTCCTTTCCGATTTTTGCTGATTTCTTCCCTTTTTCCAGCCACCTTGCCTCTGTCTCTTGGCTGTGATCTGCACCTCTTTTCAGCAGCTTTATCCTTTAGATCCCTGTCCCTTTTGACCCTAGATCTATTGGCCTCTTTTTAAGTGTGTTTTGCCTAGATGTTTGCCCTTTTTTAGATTAATTTTGAGCGGCCCACCTTCTTGGGTTGAAGCAATGCATTAGTAGCTGTTATTTGTCTGTTATTTCAGCATGTTGGAACACCTAATCCTACATGGGTAGGTGTGGAATATGAAAAGTCACAATGGAGTCCAAGTGACCTTGGAATGTGAAACCAAGAGTCACACCATTGTACTATAAATGTACATATTTGTATAATGGAAAATAAGAGAGCTACACGCTTATCTTTCATTGTGTGTTGATTCTCTTGTGTGTGTGTTATTCTCCTCATACACCATGTGTGTGCCTTTACATGGTGTTTAACATGGTATCAGAGCGGGCAATTGCTGACCCTGCTCCACTTTGAGTGAGCCATTTGTGTTTATGGCCTATGCATATCCGCAAAAATTCTTGACATTTTTGCAGCACTCTGAGTTTCTGCAGCAGTGTTTTTGCCGCCATTCAAATGTGTTTTGGAGAAGGAGCAGCATTCAGAAGAAAGAGCAGCATTCAGAATTTGTTTTGAAGAAGAGCAGCAGTGGTTTTGAAGAAAGGCAGCACTGCCCATCTGAAGGTTTTCATTCTCATTTTTCCTGCAATTTTTATTAATTTTTGCATTGAAGAGTTGCTGGAAAACACTGTTTAAAGAGGGTTTCTGAAGTAGAAGTTTCTGGATTTTTAATGGAAAAGAATTTTGAGTTTTTCTGCTGCTGAGCTATTGGAAAAATTTCTGGGTTTTACTGCTAAAATTTTCTGGAGAATTCTGCATTTTTAAAGTCCATTTTCCTGGAAAAATTTCAAAGTTTTATTGGCAATCTCTGCAAATTTTTCTGTGGTGTATTACTACTTGAAATGCTGCATTTCTGAAGAAAATTCCTGCTGCTTCTTTAAAGTTTGGAGTCACAGTTTTGCTCCTCTACTGCTAGAAGAAAAAAAAAATACTCTGCTCTCTATTCTCTGCTGTTTTTAAATTTAAAAAAAATAAAAAAAAATTCTTTCACTGCTCGGCACCTATACTACCCAACTGTTCCTACCCCTACCTGCGTTACGCATCTCCCAACTCACCCCTTCCACGGCCTTTGGCCGGACCCTACCTAGCTACACCTCCCTGCGCTCTCAGCCCTTTCATCTCATATATCGATTAATTTTTACATTAAAATCCCTCACCTCACAACCCGCGGCTCCTTATGCTGTGTTATCTACCCCACTGCTGCAAACACAACCAAAAAACCCTGCTCTCAACGCCTCCACAATTCCTACACACTCACTCTCACATGCCGCCCCTCCATAACCATTACACACTGCAATTTTCACATAGCTTACCCTCTACACACTCCGCCCTCCACGGCCGTCCTCTCAACTCACTCCCAACCCGTCCCTCATCACAACACTCCCTGCAACTGGATTACGCCCTCCCCACCACGCTTTAATCTCTCGGCATACCCCATACTCACCACTCCACGCACGAACCAACTCACCACTCGACCACTTCCCTTACGCCCTACCTTCTTCACACGACCCCCAACTCTTTGCTATACGCTTCACTCCAGCCAACCCTCTCCGCTGTGCTCCCATCTTAGTTTCAAACCCTCGCCTTAACTCCCTCTGAGGCCTCGGCCTTTCGGCCTTCCTTCCCCCCAACCTGCGTCTATACGCACCCCCTTCTACCTAACTACTCCCTCTCCCAACTCCTACGTGGCCCCTAATCCCTCTTATCCGCCCTTTTTAAAATTTAAATTTTTTTTTAATATTCCCTCTTCCCATACAATACCTCCCTCCCTCCTCCCATTTTAAATTCGATTTTTTTCCCCTCCATTAATAAATATCGCCCCCCATTTCTATAGTTAACCCCCTTCCTTTGATATAATACCCCCCTCCCATTTCAAATAAATTTCCTATCTCTTTTTAAATTCCCCCTCCTTTTAATTAATCTCCTTCCCCTTATTTTTAATTATTCCCATTTTTTTAATTAATTTTTAATTAATTAAAAAAAAAAAAAAAACAGCAAAGAGAAAGAAGAGAGAGAACATAAACAGTAGAAAAAAAGAAATGACATGTGAGCAGATGGACAGAAAATTACAGATTTGACATTTTATGATTTGTGGCATACATAAGAGGGTGATTTTTTGAAGAATTTTACATAAGAAGACAAGTTTGCCATCATTTTCAAACAGCTATTTGAAGAAGAAAATTCAGCTGTCTCAAAGGCTTCTTGTGCGTTGTTTTCAGCTGCACACTCATACAAAATTTTGCAGAAATATTGTATTGAACTGGCATTGATTTGCATCCTCATTCAAGATTTGAAGTGTATTTGAGTTGTTGGATTGTTGATTGCCCTCCATCATTTGAGGAGCACACTTGTATTTTGAGATTTCCATAGTTGGAAATTCTTTAGAGTCATTTGCATTTGTTGCATCACATTGTAAATGGGTGCATTTTCGGTTGAAGCCGACACCTTTTCATTTTTGAGCCTAAGTTGTTAAAATGGAAAAAATCAATGAGGCATTAGTGTTGTTGAATAACCTCATTCATTTCAATGTTGATGACATGATAAAAATGAGCAAGGATGCTCTTTGTAAAATTCACAGTTGTTTGCAAGATGCACATGAAAAGATTGAGTTTTTGCAGTTGGAAACTCAACTCCAACAAGACGAACTTCAGCAAAAGAGTCACCATTTTGAACCTGTTTCTGTTCAGAACATTGTGAAGGACTCTCATCAGAAGAAAGAAGATAAAGTTGGAGATGATTCACATTCAGTTCCTTGTACTAGAGCACATGTACATGCAGATGTAGCCGCTAAGCCTGCACTTCTCAAGCCCATCATCAGACCATGGGAAGAGCTTGTCCACAACAAGCACTGAACTGGTCTTGGATATGACAAGGATGTGTCCTTTCATATTCCAGACTACACAAAGCCCATCAGATTTCAGAGTGCCGGATTCATGTATGACAATTCACCTGCAGCTGTTCCAGATCCTATTCCACTTCCACAACAGATTGAGAAATGCGAACACTGTGATCGAGTTGGCCACATGAAAGATCACTGTTTTGATCTTCATCCATGCAAGCACTATGGTCGGCACACCCATTCTTCAGACAGATGCTTCAGAAACAAGCCTCCTACAAGAACCAAGATTCATCTTGGATGGATCGCTTCTTGGCAATGGGCATCAGCAGCCAAGAAGATGCTTAAGTCGCATGTTAGAACTTGTTCACGGATATTGAGCAAACTTGCAGTTGAGTTTTTGCCATCATCTCACCTTGTCCCTGACAGGGGGGAAAATGGTGGTCATGTACAAGCTTCGAAAACAGATCAAGCGAGCCTGAGCCACAATCTCTCATTCCATGTTCAGAGTTGTAGCCAGCAGTTCAAGCGAGCCTGAGCCACAATTCATCATTCCGGATTCAGAGATGTAGCCAGAGACACAGATGCCCATGAGCATATCTTTGGTTGGTGGATAACCTAAAACCATCATTTTCGGTTGGTGGATAACCTAAAACCATCATCTTTGGTTGGTGGACAACCTAAAACCACCACAGGTAGTAGACCTCCCTTCTTTTAGGTCGAAGGTCTCCCTTTTTATGAGGGACAATTCCTCTAGCAGAAGCCTTCAGCTTCTTGCCAGTTTTGGAAGAGTTCCGGGAACTGCAACAAGTTTTGCGTTCCAGTGTTTGTGGTCATCCTAAAACCACCTCCTTTTTCCAACATTTCAGAGAGTTGATTCAGCCCAAGTGCTACCATGTATACTTTGCAGATTTGTATTACAACTCTTTTCTTGGACTCACACATACCCCTTCGGATTAAGGGGGGATGTTGGAACACCTAATCCTACATGGGTAGGTGTGGAATATGAAAATTCACAATGGAGTCCAAGTGACCTTGGAATGTGAAACCAAGAGTCACACCATTGTACTATAAATGTACATCTTTGTATAATGGAAAATAAGAGAGCTACACGCTTATCTTTCATTGTGTGTTGATTCTCTTGTGTGTGTGTTATTCTCCTCATACACCATGTGTGTGCCTTTACATGGTGTTTAACACAACATTATATACTGTTCTCTGCAGATTTATTTTCAGTTACGCAGCACACATTTTCTTGCTCTCAAAACGGAAAGGGTTTAAAAATTAAAATTAACGCATGCCACACACTGACCCTAAGTGAAGAAGCGCCTGGTTAACATTGCCTGGCAAAGACTCTAAAATCAATTGTCACTGCACTTTTTCTTCCCTTGACCTCACTTGATTTTGTCCCTGTTTTCCCTTGTCGGTTTCATTCTTCCCGTCATCATTGCGCCCCCAAGGCGCCTTTCCCAGAGACTTCTTGGCCTTCACCCTCAGTTTCCGGTTGATTGATCTGCTCCGTCCCGCCGTCGTCGAGCCAGTCCTCCTCCGATTTCGCACTCCGACTCCTCTTCTGATTCATTGGGTTCTTCCTCTCCTCCTGGTTCTCCCCCTGTCACCTTCACTATGTCTGGTCCAGGGCCTAACGTTAGTGGTGCTCCAGGCCCTAATGCCAGAACCACTACTAGCGGAACCGCCACAGGAACTACCTCGGCCATACCCTTGCTTCCGTACATTGCAGGCCTCAGCCTCCCCGATTTTAATCAGTTGATCAATGACCCTATCTGCCACGATGTTGGTTGGCCTGCTATGCCAACCAAACTCCCCTCCGACATCCCTAAGTTCTAAGGCCTTGCTGGAGAAGATCCAACCAATCATGTCCGATCTTTCCACATGTGGTGTTCCTCTAATTCCATTACCGATGACTCCATTCGTCTTCATTTGTTCCAATGCACGCTTCCCGGAGAAGCTTCTAAATGGTATGTTGACCAAGCCACCTCTTCCCATACCACATTTGCGACAATTTCCCAAGCCTTTTTGTCTTATTTCCAGCTCCCTCTCCGATACGATACTCGCACAGAGCTCTTGACGTCATTCAAGCAAACCTCTTCGACCCGACTTTCTGCCCATGTTTAGGAATGGCGAAGAAGACGGAGCTTATGTCGAGCCCCCCCCTTCGAAGATCGGGTTTACATGGACTGGTTCCTTCACACCCTCTTAGCTCCTATCGGCAAAGATGTCGCCTCTCACTTTCCTCAAACCGAAGAAGCCGCCCTCCAAATAGCCTTGAAATATGACCTAATCTACGCTCAATCTGGTTATGTTTATACCGTTCTTCCTAGCTTCCCCAGGCACGGCGGCGCTAACGCCCCGGGAGCATCTCATTCCGCCGACGGTATCGTTGGAGCCCTTTCCCATCCGTACGCTCAACCTCCTATGGGCTATGGTCTCCCTCAGGGAGGGGCCAACACCTCTAGCACTCTTTCCCCTCCCAGTAGCATGTATCCAGGATACGACATGCCTCCTCCTTTTGCCCAACCTCCTGCTTACCTCAATGTTTCCCAACCTAACCATTACCTTTATCCGCAGCCCGGTGCGCCAGCTCCTCCAACATATGCGCTTCCATCTCCCTTGCCTCCTCTGAACCCGCAACAGCACTTACAGCCCCTTCCAGGGCAAGTATTTGCACAGCAGGGCGCGACTAATCCCCCTTCTTCTCAAAGAAAGCGGAGAGGCAACCCAAACCAATCTGCCCCTGGTACCTGTGGACCCAATCCTGGTGTTGACCCTAACACTTCCAACCAGCAATAGGGCACTCAACCCAAGCCGGACAGGCCGCTTCACACAAATAAGCCTTGTTCGTGTTGCGGTGTTTATGGTCATTACACCCACGATTGTCCCCTCTTACCCCAGATGCAGCAGATGTGGGAGTCTCAAGCCACATTGCGCGAACAACACGCCTCCCCTCATGCTCCTCCTAATGTGGCCACTACCCAACCAACTGTGTTTACTGATCCTTTCCCTCAGCAAGGATTCGTGGCTACCCAACTGCCTGATAGCCAGGTCGCCACTCCCCCTTCCCTTTTTGGTTCCTCTGATTACTAGATCCTTATGATGCACTCCGATCCCTCCCCGACCGTCGACCTTCACCTTCAAACTCGGTCTCGCCAGTACCCCAAGCCTCCTGCTCAGTCTGCCCCCGAGCCTCCTTCTTCAGGTTCTACAGAGCCTCTTTCGACATCCAGTGGCCCCTTACATATCCCTCAACCCAAAGTTGAGGTTTATACCAAGATTCCTAAGGGACCCCTACGTCGAAACACTGCTTCCGGTCGAGCTGCTCATTCGTATAGCATAGTAGATGATTTGGCGCAATCTCCTGCTGCCATTTCCACACTGGAACTCCTCCAGTCGTGCCCTTCCCAATAGAAGGCTCTACTATCTGCTGTGGGCGCTGTAGATCCTGTTGATGACCAAATGATTGTTTTCAACGCCACTCAATCGGACCATCCTTCTCTCCCTCCTTCCATCACCTTCCAAATCCCAGTCAAAATCCGGAACGCCAATGTTTCTCGGTGTATAATTGATGAGGCGGCATCCACCTGCGTGATGTCCGCTTCGGTTTGGAAGCAACTCAGATCCCCTGAGTTGGCCCCTTCCACGATCACCCTTCGGGCGTGAGACGACCATGCCTCCCAGCCCATTGGCCTGTTTCGTAATTGTCCTATCACCCTCACCGGTAAGACTGTTTGCGTCGACGTCGAAGTCATCGACGCCCCGCTAGACTACAACATTCTATTGGGGCAAAGCTACACCTATGCTATGTCTGCTATCCCATCCACGGTTTTCCGCAAGATGTCTTTCCCTCATAATGGAAAGATAGTCACCGTTGACCAGTTGACATATCATGAGCCAAAATCTCAGACCTCACCTGAGACGACCATCTCTTCTGTAGCCAACAAGCAAACCGTCGATTCCTTGACCAGTGTCTCCCCCGGCGTTTACAAAGATTCCTCCCTGCTTGGAACTTTTCCTAACCTCCCCCCTCCTCCTATCACTGATCCCAGCTTATCGAATGTTTGCATGATGCAATCGTCTCAGGTTTCCCTTAAGCGGCCTGCCTCGGCTAGTCAACAACCTCCCCCTTGCCCTCCGCAACCCGCTCCTAGCCATTCATCTCAGCCAACCGGACCTCCTTCTTTTGGCCCTCCCCCTACAGCTAGTATCCCTGAACCCCTTTATCCTCTTGGATCGGTTCCCCCAGGCCTTAACCATCTCGTAGCCGTCCCTCCTGGTCATTACCCTGCTGGGCAGATACATTTCCTGGCTCCCCCTCCTGGAGTATATTCTGTCCCCGTCATGGCCACCCTCTCTCTCCCTAACCTGACCTTGAGTATACCAGTCTAGTACCTTGATCCTCCAGCAGCTACCCCTCCCGGTCACCCCAAACCTTATATAGCTTTGACACCGATTCAACTGGTCCCCCTCGCTTCTTCCATTTCCACTGTGCCTCCAGCACCTCCAGAGGACCCTTCTCCTATTGTGACGGCTCCTGGGAAGAAAGGCAAAGCTCGCAAGGGGGCACCCAAAGACAAGACCACCACGACTGACCCAGCCCCTCCTCCACCCGCAAAGCCTTGCGCCTTGTGTGATGTCGCTGGTCATGCCACCCATGCTTGTCCCGAGTTGCCCCATATTCAGCCCATGGTTAAAGTTGCGTTCCCTGAATCTACGGTCCTTGAAGCCTCCATTCCTTCTTCGTTCATAACCAAGAACCCCAAGACTCTCTGCACCAATAAACCCTGTGCTTTGTGCGGTGTTCATGGCCATTACTCACACCATTGTCCTCACCTGATGCATTACCGTGCCTCTTTAGAGGTAGTCCGAGAGTATGAGGTTGAACAGAATCAATCCGCCTCTCCCATACTCGCGCAGTATGCTTCGGGCCAGCATGAGGATCCCCCCACCCCCATTGACATTCCCCCCTGATTTTCAGATGACGGAGTCTACCACAACCATTCTTTACTTATCCTCCTCTGCGAGACACTCGGAGCCCAGTCCCCCTGCATCCTCCCTTGTTGTTTCGCCCAGCCACCCCTTTTCTACCCATACCCGAGATCACTCCACCCGTGTCTTTGTTGACCTCCGTAGCCCGAGTCCTCACCATACTTTCGATAACCCTCATACACCACCCTCTAGTCTGTATATGAGTCATAGTCATCATGCTCCTTGCACTCCTTCCCGCATTTGCCGCTCGATGTCTTCTGTCCACTCACGCTGCTGTCATTGTCTCTCCTCCCCTCATTTGTTGTCTTGTAACACCATTTCGCAGGACCCCCCATCCAGACCCTTTATCAGTTATACCGATGGTGCAAGTCGTTACTCCCGAAATCTAGCCTCGGCAAGTTGGGCCATCTTCACCCCCGTGCATGCCCTTGTTCTCTCCGACAGGGTCTGCATTGGTTCTGCCACCAACAATCAGGCCGAATATGATGCAGTACGTGGTCTCTTAGTCGATGCCCTCTTCCATCGCATCCTCCATCTGCACATTCGTTTGGATTCCCTACTTCTTGTCATGCAACTAAATGGTGTTTATCGTGTGCATAACCCTATGCTGTTTAGACGCTATTTACAAGTAAAACTCTTGATACGTGCATTTGAAACCATAACTTTCAACCATGTACCTCGAGAACAGAATCATTATGTAGATAGTATTGCAAACCATGTTCTAGATTGGCATTTATCACACGCATTTAATACAAGACAATAACATTTATAATAATTAAAAACGATGCATATCCATAATATGTGTCGCAAAACATGTGTTTAGAGTCCATCTACTCTGATACATATGACATGCCCATAGCATGTTACACAAAACTCAAAACTGGGGGCACCAACTGCCCCTACATACACACTATGAGGCACCACATGCCCCACACCTACTCACTAACTGGTGGATCCCGAGCCAATGGCTCTGCCCCTGCAGCCCGTAGATCATGTATGCCTTGACCGGCCATCGCCATGCACCGCATGACACCTCGCCATTCCGAGGGAAGACCAATGCATGCCTCCACGTACTGGTCATCTAAATCTTGCCACCCATGCTCTGAAACTCCGGTCAGCAACGTCTCGCATCTACGACGGATGTCCTCCAGAAGGGCGGCCGCATCGTCATTGCGCGCTACTCTCAACCCACTCGGCCCTACAGCTCCAGAGGTTGCCGGGCGCCCCATATATCCGACTGGTTTTACCGGAGCTATATCTGCATACCAAAAGTACATGAATCAGTACCATTTCTACTATTCAATAACTTTAACATGCCCATACAAGAATAGTTACTTATCACTTACCATCGGGCCCCCATACTCGATCAGGCGGAAGTGGTAGGTCCGGATCCCCACAATAACTCATCCCACTATAGGGATAGTCATCTATGTATAACGACATCTGATCCCAATGGGCAAAGAACTCAGGTCGAAACACTCACCCGACCGCCCCTCCTCCTCCTCTGCACAGTAGCCGCCACCACCGGTGCATCCTGGGCTCTATCGGGCCCCCATCTGGAAGCTGTATACGAGGCCGAAAGGTCGGGATCTTCTCAAAGAAGAAGGCGCACAATAAAGCCCCATACGAGCAATCGTGGTTCAGTTGCCACTTGCAGAGCGACAACTATCGTTTTAGCGACACCAGCATCATTTGGGCCCACCCATAGTAGGTCCCACTCAACACACTCTCCAAAATCATCATCTGCCCCCCAGTGATGTGATGGAGCGCCTGGTTGACCAGGATACGCAGCACCACTGTGGCCACTGCACGGGTCTCTAACCTCTCTAGATCCCCGATCGGTATCCGAGCCCCCTTGAATTGGAGACCCGGTCGACAATGTCACTCCACAAAATCCATGATATGCCACCCCCACAGTAATACCGGCTGTGTGTTTCCCACCATCCCAAGTGGGGGGAGACCTGTCAGGAAATACACATCCTGGACTGTCAGTTTGATCCTGTGCCCCTGCACTACAAAGACCTCATGCTCTGGATCCCAATAACTGATAATCTGGGCCAACAAGGGCTCTCTAGCTCTCATCAAAGGGTTCTCCAAAAACTTTAGAACCCCAAACCTGGCCAACACACGACGGACACCCTGATTTGCCTGGATCTCCGCCCGTAATGTACCCAGGTCTCTCTCTCTCCAGTTCACTCGTATATCTGCCATACCTGCACAAAAAAATCATATTTGTTAGCATACAGATTGGGAATACCATAACCAAACACAAAAACCCAACTCTCAGCCAAAAACAACACTAAAACCCCCTCATCTCCCAGGTCGCAGTTTTCTGCCCATTTCTAGAACAGGTCGCACTTTTTTCCCTGAAACCTGCTTCCCAGGTCGCACTATTTGGCCCAAAAAGCACGACCTGGCCGTAGAGATGAAGGAGGGTTTGTTACTGAGATTTTGGGCCCTAAACTGAACTTTCAATCCATCAAAATGAAAGAGTGAGGTTAGGCTTCTTACCTGCAACTGACGGATCTTGATTCCAACGGTCGGTTTGTCCACTACGCTCACCGCAAGATTTAGGGCCTTCTCTCCTCTCTACATTCACAACAACAACAATAGCAAATGAGTGAATTTGGAGGGAACACTGCCTTATTAAAAGAGAACCCATGTTTCTTCTTTCGACTGCTGCAACCATACCGTAGCCCCGTTTGACAAACCATCTACACCGTTGGAAAGCTCTCACCGAGCCCTAAAATGGGTATCTGTTAGTTTTTTGTGATTTGATACTTCACCAGGACACATTTTGTCCAAGAAGGGTCACTTCACCTCTCCTTCAAATCGAATTTCCTCACTTACGACACTTGTACTTGGGGCACCACTTTTCCTCCTTACTTGTCTTTGTTCGTGTCGATTTTCGTCATGAGTTACCATCTTGTACTCATATTTTCATGGTCCCCCATTGGGCCTTTACTGTGTGGTAGCACCATCGAGTCGCCCTTGTTTAGAGCATCCAAGTTGAGTCATCATCACATTCATGGAGTCTATCCCGAGTCCCTTTGTACCCCACTATAGCTCTCCATCCTTCATTGCTTGGTCTCTCTCTTGTGTCGCACATTATGACCTTCAGTCCACTGTCCCCTATCCCTTATGATATTGTGTCAGTCGCTGCCATGTCATTCATGCCCTTTATGCTCTAACAAGGGAAGTCGTCCATTCGCTACTCAGTCCTTTCCATTTCACTATCATCATTAGTGTCAGTCTGTCCATCGCTCTACTATTTTCTCTCGTGCCTTAGTTGAGGATCTTTCATTGCCTCACTTGTGGCAGACCTCCTTCTGTCAACATCAGATCATTCATTCCAGAAGCCAGGTCTAGAGGGTGGTGTACCTTGGTTCCAGCTTCCACTCTTGTTCGGTGCCTCGGATCAGGCAAAGGGATCTCTCATTTCCCTTTGACTTGAATGTTTCTCCACTCCAGCTCCTTTCAGCATGATCGAGATCCGTATACTTGATGGTTCAGTGATACAGCAGTGGCTCTTGATGATTCCCGGGTGTGTGTGAGATGTCTCAACCCTCATGAGGGGGTGGCCCTGCAGGTAGCCCCCCACATGCCCGGATGACCTCCTCCTTGCAGCCTTCGATGCAACTCCAGATATTTGATGATGTTGGCCTTAGCCACTTGCAACGCCTCTTTGATTCGCATATATCAGTCAGATTTTGTGAGCCCTTCACCATTTACAGGGGGAATTTGGGTTGTATTTGTATCTCATGTACTCAGATATTATTGTACAAGTCCTGGCTGTTATCCCAGACACAGCATGTATATGGGATTCCTCATTGTATTTTTATCTGGCTCATGATTATGCCGGTTGTACTTTATGGTTCGGTCCCTTGTTTACTGGACACACTATTCTTTTGTACTTTGTCTCGGCGGGCATAGGTATGCCTTCCCCGCCGCCTTCAGCACAGGTACCCTCTCATAAAAAGAG
Organism: Pinus albicaulis; assembly: GCA_034641835.2. Taxonomy (NCBI): domain Eukaryota; kingdom Viridiplantae; phylum Streptophyta; class Pinopsida; order Pinales; family Pinaceae; genus Pinus; species Pinus albicaulis. The sequence goes on along the minus strand of CM076581.1, from coordinate 1,317,784,917 downwards.
ACTTGTTGCACCTGCGAGTCTCGTCTCCTCAGGGTCTAGTTCTTCAGCACACTATCTACCTTGAATTTCTCTCTCTGACTTCCCTTTTTGTTGTCTAGTGATTAGGTTCTTACAACGTACTTCGGTCATACGATTTGCTCCTGACACTCGCACGCTGGGGGGCAATCTGTTACACCATTTTTTGGTCATCTAACCTATTATCATTAGATGGACCCAAGTACACCATGTAAGACCAATTTTACCCTAAGTAAAATTGCCTTCACTATGTTAAATAACTCAATAAACCACATTTATTAGGTTGTTTATGGTCTAAACAGGAAACCCCAAAAGGAAATATTAAACAAACCTATATTTGTTTGATTTTCCTCATGGAATAATTAATTAAACCATAATTTAATTATTATTCCCAGTATGTTTAACCCAAAATCAAAGAAATTAATTAGATAAACCTTTATTTATCTTATTATTTTCTAGGAATAATTATTTAAACCTTATTTAGATAATATTCCTTGTTAAATATGACCAAATCAACCACAAATAATTAAATAAATCATTATTTATTTAATTATCTTTCAACCACTTCCTTAAATAATTAAATAAATCATTATTTATTTGATTATCTTCTAACCGCTTCCTTAAAAAGATAAATAAATCATTTATTTATTTATTTTTAACAGATTAAGGGATTTGACCCAAGTCAAATACCTTTTCCCTCCAACAAATATAATAAAATATTCCATAAAAAAGTGGATCTAGATCTGGTTAACCCATGCACCAAGATCTAGAATGACCCAATATTTTGTTATAAATAGGAGGGTTTTTCCTACCATTCTTCACCTTTTGTTGCCTATTATATCACTCTGGATCTATACACTTGGTCACCATTTTCTGCCATTTGCTGTGTGAGCTCCCTTTGAGTTCCATTCTTTGTGTGGGTTTTCTACACCAACAAGAGAGAGAAATCTTAGATCTTAAGTGCTGAGGACTTCCAAGAACCCATCCCACTGAGGAGAATTGGATACGCCTTCTTGTTTTCCTCCCAGGTGCCCAATTAATATAAAAATTCTTTCAAAAATTGTTCTTGTCTTGTCTATTGGTATATGGAGCAAACCCTTATTTTTTTCTGCTTAATGTCTTTCCATGCATAGATTTGGTTTTTGTAGCTCCTTTATGTTCAACTAACCGCAGATCTGAAGATATTGGCAGCCACTTTTGTTGTTAGGGCTATTAGTTATGTGTAGCTAAAGTGGTCCTTTTTCGTACACTTCGACAAAGGATTCATACTAACAAGAACCACGCTGATTGGACTCCTAGGTTTTATTTTTGCCTTTTTCGAGAGTCATGGTATATATATATATATATATATATATTTTTTTTTTTCTTGTCTAAATCTTACTATGTAATGATGATTTATTTTAGAAATTCTGCAAATGTCTATCTAATACAAGATTAGCTACTAGATGAGTTTTGTCATGCATTTATTCTGTACATAAGTGTGTTTTTTCATTTTTGTACATTTTTGGCTTGGTGTGCTTTGCAAGCAGTTTTTCTCGCTTATTATGTCTTTTCTTATTGTGTAGATGTCTGTCACTCCTTATCTCAGTTTCGCTGATGGTGCCTCCCGTAGTACCCAGAACTTATCCTCTGCAGCTTGGGTAATTAATGATTGTAACGGTGAGCCAGTAGAACTTCAAGGCATTTTTCTAGGATGTGCAACTAACAATGTTGCTAAATATAGTGCAGTTATTAAACTTCTAACTGAAACTATTGCCCTTGACATTCGTGAATTAATTGTAAACCTAGATTCTCAGATTTTTGTTCTCCAGCTCAATGGGCGTTATTCTGTTAGAAACACTCATATTTTAAGGATGTATTTATGTGTTCTCTTGTTAGAAAGGAATTTTTATTATATTACATATCAACATATCCTTATTATGGTCGCCAACCTATTGTGCAAGAAAATATCCTCTGCGGACAAAGGCGATCCCTCTAGCCCTAGGGTGGGATCGGATTCCTAGTTCATAAATGAAATTCAGATTGGAATAGATGTCCTACCTCAATCTAATGCTCTTGACGTAATACATTGCAGTGATCCCTAGATCTTTGTTCTTCAAGCCTTGCACTTCGTTGGTAGCGGTATCCACACACCTCCACAAAGATCAAGCAAACACTAAAAGCATACAAGCATACATATTCATTTATGGCTATCTAACTAGTCAAGAAGACTCATAAACTTTGAATATTAACATAGAAAAATATGGAACTAGAAATCAGTCATGTCATATTAATGTATAAAAGGGACTTTACAACCTGCTCTTTGACGTTGTAGACCTCCTTTGACGGGTTCAATCGAACACCTCTCTAAAGCATTCATTCTTTGATTCGGCTCAAACTTTCTCTCACAACTATGGACTATTCTCTACTATCTTCTATACACTAGATCTTGGTCTATTATAGCCAGTAGAATCAATGGGATGAATAGGAATTTAGAGGAGTGGAGGAAGAGGTTTGGGATCCACTTATGGTGGAGGAAAGGTCCATCCCTTTTGGAAGTTACATTTTTGTAGGAACTAGAAGGCCAAAGGGAGAAACTCGACCACATCCAATCAAACAAAAATCCATTATTCCACTCACGAAGCTATTAGATCTTAGAAGCTTTGTTTCCATATTAAAAAAACCTTCCAAAATTAGCTCGGTGCGAGAGTCCTTCGGAGACAGAGCGACCATGACACGAGGCCTAGTGCAAATCTGGCCATGGGTGCAAGGACATAACCACACCACAACGCCGACCCAAAATTACATGTTTTTAAGGGTCTACTTCAGGAATGTTCCACATAGATTTTGTTCCTTGCATGTTAAGGGATGCAATGACTTTCATTATGATGTGTCACAGTACACAGGGGTCACTATGATGGTCCTCTAGTATTCGGAATAGGGAATGAAGGGACGGTGAAAAAATGTTGTCTAGCACATCTAGCCATAAGATTTCCCACATCCTTCTTCATATTCGTTTGATAATAAAACTTATTTACTGTTGTCAATGTCTTCTGGTATCATAGGTGGCCTGAATATAGTTTCGCATGAAACTCCCTTAAGATAATTTTCTTGATCTCACTATTGTCTGGAACATATATCTTGTCCCTAAATTTGATCAATCTATTAGTGTCATTCTTTGCAGCCTTCCTCCAGTGATCAAACATGCTCTTACAAAGTGATTTTAAGATGTCAAGGTCAAATTTTGTCATTTCAGTGAGTCTTCAAGCAAAATTTGGTCACTAGGCATTAGGTCTAGGGTTTGCTTTTACTCTTGTTAAAGTTGTCCAAATGTCGGTCCACGTCACCATTCAGCTGAGTGTACCATTATTCAGAGGGTTTTCATCATCATTTCAAGTTCCATTGGGTCATTTTACAGCTTGTTCATGCTTCAGTTGTGCCTAGGTAAGGTTCATTTCCCTCTCCTAGGGTTTTGGAGGTAATTTCTCTTGGATGGTCAAATAATTAGAAAAACTTGTATCCTGATGTTCATACACCTTCCCCTATCCTTAATGTACCTTATTAAACACTTCCCATCACTGAGATCCCCCAAATTCCTCATTTTTGCACAAACCCTAGTTTTTTGCTACAACTTGGCAATTTTCTAGGCTAGGCCTGTGTTTTTCCCTTTTGGACCCCTTCCCCTCACTCAATCTCTGAAATTCCACTTTCCCCTACTTCCTAACATCCCTCCCTACTTCCCAAAATTTTCTCAAGAATTTAGAAGCCCCTTATCCCCTTCATTTCGCCTCATTTTGACAAATCCCTTGTTCCACACATCGGGATAGATTTCACTCAAATGATGTTTCTGAGAAATAAAAGATGAATTTGGGAAAACTGATAGTTTTTTTGTCCAAAATAGGCCAAGGAAGAAAAACCTCCTTCACTTTTTACACAGGTGTCATGGTTTTAGAGAAATGTCAAAAATATCGTTGCCTCAGGAGAATTGAATGCACCTCTGAAGTGACCTTGGGAAAATCAATATTTCTCCTAGCTTGGTTGGCCAAATTACTTGCTTGATGAGTCAAATGATAACTAGACACAAATATATTTCCAAAAAGCTATCACACGCCCAATTTGGACATCGGGAAGGCCTCCAAAAGCCTCCTACAAAATGGCGCAGCACATAGAAGAGTGGGCGCGGCGCATTGGGTTGGTGCGCGACGCATTGGGCCAGAACACAAGATTTTTGCCATTTATTTCACCCATAAAATTTTTCTCAGTCTCTCGTTGTTCAAGTGAGTCAAAGCCACTTCCTCATTGCTCTTAAAAAGTGTTTGGTGTTGGTATTAAATTTTAAATGCGAAAAACTCAAAATCTTACTCTCATGTTTTAAGAATGCTCCTAGGGTTTTAAATTTGGTTTGGTGTCAATCATTGCTACTTACCCCATCTATTATCACTGATCATTTTATCATTACCACAGTTTATTTCCCTATTCCCTTACATCCTAAACCATCTATATCCCTTGTTCCCGTTTTCCCTATCCCTAAACCCTATTATTTCCTACCATTTTCCCTCTCCCATATCATTTGTAGAAAATTCCCATTACTCCTATCCCTAAATCCTTTCACTCCTTTTTCTTATCCCTTTCCCTATCATATAAAAAAAATCTCCAAATCCCATATCCCAAACATGTCAAGTGATTGTCCCATATTTTAAATCCACTTGACAGAAACTCCACTTTTCCCCACTGTTCCATATTCCTCACAGTCCCTCATTTCCCTTTGGCATATTTGGCACTTGGAGACGAAGACACCGAGTCCTAATTTCTCATTTTCAACAAATAAAACATAAAATTTTCATACACATTGCAACACCATGGAGACAGACACCGACACATCATCTGAACAAGACAGTGACTTTACAACTGAAACTGCATGCACCAGGAGGACACTGAACGTCGGAAAAGGGAGGATAGAATATGAATCTTGGCCGAAGCTTCTTTGGATGAGAATGGCACTTGATGGGGGACCTTCACTCCAAATTTCAGCAAATTTGGAGAAAATTTTTTCATTTTTGAAATTTTGGTCACAAAACAGGTTTTCCTGCCCGACGCGTCGTGCCACTCGACACGTGCTTACGTTTGAGAGATCTTCTGGAGGAAAAAATTACATTTTTGGATTTTTTCTGGTAAATTATGCATGCTCAGAAATTTTTGAGATATTTCATCAAGTTCTGGATGGTCTTAAGGGTCAAAAACACTCCAAAAATGGCCTTTCTGCCACCTTTTCCACCAGCAGGAACCAGTCTTAGGAGATTGCAGTTTTGGAGGGCCAAATGAACTCAAAATTGAAAAATTCCACTTGGGTTGGATAGTAGACAGACAGGAATTTCCAACGAGCTATCATGAGCTCAATTTTAACTTCAGTAAGTGCCTCAAAACTGGGCTCAAAGTGGCGCGACGCATTGAGTTTTTGGGCGCGGCACATAGAGAAATTTGGCCTCATTTTCACTCTTCAGCTCAGAAATTCGCCCATTTTTGACTAGTTTCACTTTTTGATGTAACTATTGATCTATCTTGATGTAATTTGATGACTATGATGTAATTTTGGCTCATATTTACTTGTTCTAGAGGATTCATTCACTAAAAAGTGAAAATTAAATGAATGAATCAGTTTCCTACCATATAGAGGCAAGTTGTTTGATTGCCTAGATTTCAGTTCCTTGTTTAGAATTGGTTGAAACAGCTCCTAGAAATATGAGCTCGAACCCTAGAGGCATGGGGAGGGGTTATTCTGGTCTATATTATGTATTTTATGAGTCAATTTCATGGTTGGAATCTTGGGAATAGTTTGGCACCTCATTGTACATACACTTCTGCATTTTTGGCAAAGGAAAGACCAGGGTTTTGCAGCACTTGTTGGGATCCTTGTGGCTCTGAGTTTTGATGATATTTTTTCTCCATGTATATGTAAGTTTCATTAATGTTTTATGTATGCCATTTCCCTCCTCTTTGCCTCTGAAATTAAACAAATGAGTAACTAAGGTAGAATTCATTAGTTTGCTGGTGCTCTGCCTTAAAATTTTGTTTAGTTTTATGTGTTTTCATCTGTTTGAAGAGGATCCTTGCAGCCTCTTTCCCTCTTCAGCTCCTCAGCAGTATTTTCTATCCATTCATTCAATTAGACATCAAAGTAATTGCCTTCCCTACCCCAACTTGAACTCTGCAAGAATTTGGCCTCATCCCCAACCCCAAAAATTGCCTTTCCCTTTTTCCAACAAAAAACCCTAAAAATAAAATCAAACTCCTTTATTCATATACCTAGCCTAAAATCAGTATTCATTTCAAGTCATCTCAGTCCCTATTGATTATTTTTACTAAGTTTGACTCGGAGAGAGCCCTCTCTTGTTCTGGTAGGGCTAGCTACCAGACTGAGCGTGGTATGATGTTACCCTGAATTCTGCCTTCCTTCAGCCTGAGGTAGATTTAGGCAATAACACAATCCATCTACTGAGAGATGACAATCCACATCCTGTGCACCTGTACCTGTACATTTACCACTACCTATTCCTATACCTGTACTCTGTTGTAACCTTCACCTGAGATCGATGATCCAGGTGGAATAGGCGGGTATATTGGTGGTCACCCGCCTATTCCACCTGGATCAATCGATCAACCTGTTATCATGTTAACCTTCCTATAAAATTTGATCCAGTAAGTCTATCCCATAGGAACTCATAGTTGCAATGTGATTTACCTGTATCCACCTGCTAAGAACATCTAAAACCCTATTCTCTTTTCCCTTGATATATCTTATCTCAAAATTGAAATCATTGATCGTGGCCAACCATATAGCTTTCCTGACATTCATATTTTTCCGGTAAAACAAGTATCTCAACCCACTGTGATCACTAATCAATACAAGCCTCCTACCAAGAAGACATTTAATTCACATCTTCAATGAATTAATGATCGTTTCCAACTCAATATCATGTGTCAGATAGTTTTTCTCATGCTCAATTAGTTTATGTGACTCATAACATATCACCTATCCTTCCTGCATAAGGAATCCACCAAGCCATCTCTTGCAAGCATACCACAAACTCCTTTTCTGTATTTGCGATATTTAACACTGGAGCATTTGTAAACAACTTCTTCAATTGTTTAAAACTTGTTGCACATTCTTTTGTCCATTCTAACTTCTTACCTTTTCACTACAATGACATGATAGGATGTGCAATGCGAGTCGAGAGAATTTCTTGATAAACCTCTTTTAGTAACTTGATAACCCCATAAATGATCTTACCTCATCTACATTCCTAGGAGTTTCCCACTCCATGATAGCTCTTAACTTCTCTGAATCCACTGTTATGCCTTCCTTGGAGACCACATGCCCCAAGTAATGTACATCTGTCTGAAAGAAACTTCATTTATTGAGATTAGTATATAAATAATGCTATCTCAACAGTCTCAATACTTATAATAATTGCTCAACATACTCTTCCTCCTCCTTAGAATAAATAAGGATGTTAGCAATGAATACAATAAAAAGTTTGTCCAGATAAGGATGCAACACACTATTCATCAAGCACATAAAGGTAGCTGGAGCATTAGTCAAACCAAATGGAACTACAACAAACTCATATACACTACAAGGAAAACACCTTTAGTGGAGGTTATAAAGGAGGTTTTTAGTGTTATAAAATTGGCCAAAATTGTCAAAAAAACATTTGCTACAACACATGTTTTCAGTAACAGAGGTTTTGGCGAAGCTTCTAATGGAATTTAAACACAACTAAAAAAAAATAGGCAAGCAAAGGTTGTTACGGATGTTTTTATCATCAATGCGTGTATCAGGTGTCAATGCACTGGTGCATTGTACCGTGAACGCAACAGTACTTTAAACCCACCAAGCACTGGGATGGAAAACAAATTTCGGACACCCTGGGGAATTTAGAAACGTCCTGGTGTGTGTCATCTAGCCAGTCGCACTAGGCCAATGGAGGGTGCATGCACCGGGCCGTTAAGGTGTAAAACTGCACCGGGCCCTCTAGGTGATAAAATGCACCGGGCCCTCTAGGTGACAAAATGAACCGGGTCGTTAATTTGTAAAAACACACCAATGTGTTAAAGTAAAACCACACCGTTGCATGCAACACCTATCAAACTACCCTGGTGGTAATCGTCGATAAAGCGCATTGGGTGTTCTAATTGGTATTAGTATTTTTGACATGCCCATAGGTTGTTGAAACACACCAGTGTGCATTATCATACAAATGCACCGGTGTGCAGTAACTAACACAAACCGGTGTTCATTTTGTATTTTTTAGAAACATCGACCTGTGACAGTGAAATTATTGTGATTTTTTTAGAATTCATTATTCATTAAAAGTCGACACATCTCTTATAATATGTAATATTCACAATTTTTCACATGATATTTGTAATATTAGAGTTCTTAATTTTATTAATGAATTAAGTAAATAAAAGGGTGGAAGGACCCATAATCCTCAAGATGAATAAATATCCACTTTTTATGTGTGAATGTGGATTAATTAAGCTTAGATCTACATAAAGGAGGTAGTGGAGAAACTACTAATGTGAATGGAGTGGATATCATGTCTCATTAATGAGATAGATCATGGAGGTTGATACAGTCAACTAAGATATCGAAAGGAATCAAACATAAGATCATGGAGCATTCACGATGAGATGATGGAGGAAGTTGTGCAATTAATGCACACCTGATGGAGAGGGTGTACATTGCACCTAGGCATGATGGATGACTTGGGGAGACAATGCAGTCAAACATTGAGGATCATGTCCACATGCACAACGCAGTTTAGATGAGGGCCAAGGCATGGGAAGGATCATAAAATATATAAAGGAGATGAAGACAAAAATGAAGGAAGGCTATTGATTATAGATTTTGAGGTCTGTTTAGATCTAGAATTGTCATGTGACATTCCATTACTTTCTTGGGCTGTTTAGCAAACATTGCAAGTGTTGTTTAGCACAGGGTGTTCCTGTTTGGGTATCCCTCCTCTTTCATTGAGTAATTCTTGTAAGAGGGTTGTACTTCATTCTACATCAGTCATTGGTGCCACATATATTTTCTATCATCTACAAAACATCTACTTTCAGGAATTACGCAATTTCTAAACATAAGTTGGAAGGTGGAGGTTGACTTCAGTATTTCAGCTGGAGAACCAGTGTAGGATTATTCCTATCACCTTGGGCTTAAATATAAACATTCTTAGGGCTTCATTTCAGATCTAGCATTAGGCCAAAATTTATTGACCTCCTAGCAGTAATAATTCCATCAAGAATTATGTTGTCCATTATTTCAGATCCAAAGGAGAAAGGAAGTTGCTATCATATTAGTTAGTAATCCTGTGAGGGATCATCCCCTCACATTGCCATCAATATTTCCATCAGCCTGGAGTCTATTGCAACATATTTCAGTAGGCATAGAGCCTCTCTCTCCTTTACAATGTATTTTTTATGAGCAGTTGTGTGGTAGCAGCTGCAATCATCATTGGAGGATTGAGAAGCTAGATCTAGAGCTTCTAGCTTGTAGATCGGAAGGAGGGATCAACCCTTCAAGCTTAGATATAATCTTGTGACATATTTCAGCCATCTATTTTTCAGATCTAGCTTCAGATATGTAATCCTAGAAGATAAAGGATCAAACCCTAGGAGGGTGATTTTCCAAGGTTGTAGATCTGGAAAATCCTTTTTGGGTTATATTGGGTTTCCATCACATTGGCCAGATCTTGAATCTTGGCATCATCAAAGCTCTTGAGCTGCCTGGATCTGCATTTCCTTTTGCAATAGTTCATGTACATATTCAACAGAAGGGACAACGCAGTATTTTTTCTTGTAAGCTCACCAGTTACGAAGTGCTTGTTTCAGCACCATTGTAGGGTGGTTCTAGGTCTTCTCTTGGGCTAGATCTACTTATCTTTTGTCCATTGTGTAACTGATTCATATCCATATAATAAAATGGCTTGGATTCTCTATATATTTTGATGTTGTCTCTAGATTTATTGTCTACTTAGTTGCAATTCTTATATTATGTTTAAGTATTACTACATTCTCCCTTTTGGGATATTACAGTGGTATTAGAGCATGATCTTTGGCTAAGCTTGTGGACACTTCATATTTTGCATCAAAAGAAGAAGAATATAGATGAGATCTATTATGAAGGAGGAAATTTTTTCCATTCCTCTCATTAGACCCATGCAATATCTCTCCAAGGAGGTCAATCAAATGAATAAGGAAAGGCAGAGGAAGGATCCAAGAAGAAGAGTTGAATAGGCAGGTCCAAGCACTTCCTATCAGCAAAAAAGAATACCGAAAAATCATAGATCTCCTCATAGGTTTCCCAACCACTTTTAGATCTATGACACATGCCAGCAAGAAGCATGGCTGCATTGGTTTCTCTTGGGTGAGTATGGCTACCACGTAATGAGTCATAATTTTCTGATTCATGCGTTACACATCATTGGAAGAATGCAGAAGAAGAAGGCATGGTTACTTTGGTTGTTGATGAGAGAGTTTGGAAATCATACGATATATGTCATGTCCATGTATCTACTCTTGTTTGGGATATGTCTCATGTCTTTACATGTATTTCTATTTTGGATGTATCTCATGTTCATGTATGTACTTGGGTTTGGGAGAAAGCATAACTCTCACATGATATGGCATAAGGGAGCTTGTTGGTATTATGTTGATGATACATCTCAAATTTCCATTACTTTATTGTTGCTCCATGACTTGCATCATGACAATTTATAGAGGCAGCAAGAATCCTTGTTGCTTTGGTTACTATTGGGAGAGTATGGGCTAAATTCTTCCCATACATTGCATGAAATTATTGGAGGATGGCAACAAGAGGCCTTACAATGTTGGATTTTGTTGGGTAATTATGGTCATTGTACATGGTATGATGATGATGTGATGGGCCAACAAGATGCCTTGTTAAGGTGGCTTCTCTTGACAGAATATGGTCACTACATTTGGTATAATGATGATGTGGTATGGCAGCAAGAGGCATTACTGGGTTGGCTTCTTTTGAGAGAGTATGGCTCTCATATTCTCATTGATGATTTGGCATGGAAACAAGAAGCATTGTTGCAGTGGATTCTTTTGGGAGAGTATGGCTCTCTTACTTGTTTTTATGATGATCTAGCACGACAACAGGAGGCTTTGCTGCGTTGGTTGTTATTAGGAGAATATGGTTTGAAATTGTTTATGTTTTCCCATTTGTCTCTACTTCTTGTTTTTCACTATGATGATGTGATGTTTGATTCCTACATGGCCAATAGGGCTAATGATGTGATCATTGATAGATGCAATCTACTCTATGTATCATGGGTTGGAGATATAATTCATGAGTTGGGACTTTCCACTTTGGGAATGAACCACTTCACCTCATGTATCTCATGTGTAGAGAAGATCTTTGGTCATCATATGGTTGCCACTTGGAAATTTATTGATAAGGATGGGTATATAAATTTTCAGTTGGAGATCACTCTAGACATTCTAGAGAGGCAGCTTTGGAGTTGGACATACATGACACATTGTGAAAAATGGGAAGGCCTTCCACATGAGGATGCCATTTGGAGGGAGGATGTTTACTGTAGCATCCACTTTTGCAGTTGCTTGAGGAGAACCAACATTTTTCCCTGGAGGACTGTGATATTCCCAAATTTTCACTTGATATTTGAAATATTAGAGTTCTTAATTTTGTTAATGAATTAAGTAAATAAAAGGGTGGAGGGACCCATAATCCTCAATATTAATAAATATACACTTTTTATGTGTGAATGTGGATTAATTAAGCTTAGATATAGATAAAGGAGGTAGTGGAGCAACTACTAATGTGAATGGAGTGGAGATCATGTCTCATTAATGAGATAGATCATGGAGGTTGATACAGTCAACTAAGATCTTGGAAGGAATCAAACAGAAGATCATGGAGCATTCATGATGAGATGATGGAGGAATTTGTGCAATTAATGCACACATGATGGAGAGGGTGTACATTTCACCTAGACATGATGGAAGACTTGGAGAGACAACGCAGTCAAACGTGGAGGATCATGTCCACATGCACAACGCAGTTTAGATGAGGGCCAAGGCATGGGAAGGCTCATAAAATATATAAAGGAGATGAAGAAAATAATGAAGGAAGGTTATTGATTATATATTTTGAGGTCTGTTTGGATCTGGAATTGTCATGTGACATTCCATTGCTTTCTTGGGCTCTTTAGCAAATATTGTAAGTGTTGTTTAGCACAGGGTGTTCCTGGTCGGGGATCCCTCCTCTTTCATTGAGTAGCTCTTGGAAGAAGGTTGTACTTCATTCTACATCAGGAATTGGTTCCACATATATTTTCCATCATCTACAGAACATCTACTTTCAGGAATTACGCAATTTATGAAGATCAGTTGGAAGGTGGAGGTTGTCTTATGTATTTCAGCTAGAGAACCAGTGTAGGATTATTCCTATCACCTTGGGATTGAAGATCAACATTCCCAGGGCTTCATTTCAGATCTGGAATTAGGCCAAAATTTATTGACCTCCTAGAAGCAATAATTCCATCCAAAATTACGTTGTCCATTATTTCAGATCCAAAGGAGGAAGGAAGTTGCTAGCATATCAGCTAGTAATCCTATGAGGAATCATCCCCTCACCTTGCCATTAGTATTTCCATCAGCATGGAGTCTATTGTAGTGTATTTAAACATGCATAAAGACTCTCCCTCCTTCACAATGCAGTTTTAATGAGAATTTGTGTGGCAGCAGCTGCATTCATCATTGGAGGATTGAGAAGCTAGATCTAGAGCTTCTAGCTTGTAGATCGGAAGGGGGGATCAACCCTTCAAGCTTAGATATGATCTTGCGACATATTTCAGCCATCTATTTTTTAGATCTAGCTTTAGATCTGTAATTCCAGCAGATAAAGAATCAAACCCTAGGAGGGTGATTTTCCAAAGTTGTAGTTATGGAAAATCCTTTCTGGGTATCTTGAGTTTCCATCACATTGGCTAGATCTTGAATCTTGGCATCATCAGAGCTCTTAAGCTCCCTAGATATGTATTTCCTTTTGCAGTAGCTTATGTACATCTTCAACAGAAGGGACAATGCAGTATTGTTTCCTGTAAGCTCACCAGTTATGTAGTGCTTGTTTCAACACCATTGTAGGGTGGTTCTAGGACTTCTCTTGGGCTAGATCTACTTATATTTTGTACATTGTGTAACCGATTAATCTCCATATAATAAAATGGCTCAACTTCTCTGTCTATTATGATTTTGTCTCTATATTTATTTTTTACTTAGTTGCAGTTCTTATATTTTGTTTAAGTATTATTGCATTCTCCCTTTTGGGATATTACATAATAGTATTCATATCAATTAAATTTTTATTAGTGCATTTGAATGTGATGTTTGGATTAATTTGTTATATCATATCATCAAATTTTCCATCTCTTCATTATAATATTTAATCATCCATATATTTAATCAGTGGTATAACATTTCACAATGATAATGGAACAAATAGAAAAAAATATAACATATTTTATAAAAAGACACTCTTTTTCATACAAAATGGGACAATTATTGGTATCCCTTTGTCTTTCAATTGGGACACTATGTCCATTACATTAAACAAAATGTTTGATTTCACAAACAAATATTTCAAAAAATACAACACCTTGCTTTGATATCCAAACATATTGATCATCATTCTTCGCTGGAACTGATGTCACTTCTCGAGCTACTTCCATGACTTAGGTTATTTTGAGGAATGTTTTGTTCACTGTGTTGATTTTTTTCTTCTTCTTCAAGTTCCATATAAAAACATAAAAATAATTTTTAATGAGTGTATATACATTGGTGAGAATAATGAAAATTGCAATATTAAATAATATACATCATTGTAAATTGAAAAGAAATGTACCATAACAAGAATTGATTGATGAATTATACAAATTATTTCAAAACCAAATGTCATGCCATATTTCAACAATTCATTTGTTGGTGCAGTTCCATGCTTTGTTTCCTGCAAGTTTTACACCCCATAAAAAAAACATATATTTAATATAAGAGATTTTTTGTTCTGTTAATTATAGATGGAGCTAAGTAAAACAAGATATATGCTTACAAATTCCACAATTAATTTCTGATATGCCAACATATATTGACAACCCATATTTAACCCGATGTCAATCAATTCTTTTGATGGTTCTTATTTGTATGTTATCACTAGTTTGAAGACATTCAATGATGATTGTTGTAAAACAACTTAAAATATACAAAAATGAAATCTAGTTAAGTTGTTATAATTAAGTTAAAATTACTCACAAACATAGATATCAACCATTTTCTTCCTTGTCGTCCAGTTTTATGTGCTTAATGGTTTCCATTTTCTTTTATTTTTTGCAAGAAAATACTTGAAGACTGGTACCTATAGTATTGAAGAGTCATTTCAAGGAGAAATTTCAAAGGATCAAGAAACAATGGTACTGAAAAGTTTACACACTTCAACATTTCTGAGGATTTAAGAGATCTCCACAAATTCTCTTATGTCATCAGTGACCTAGGGTACATAAAAACATAGCATTTTTCTAGGTACTAAGAAATTAAAAGAAAGAATGAGGCACTGAAGGCCACCACATATTTTGAATTTTGGAAACATAATTATGCTACCCAACACAAAATTCTTTCTCCAATTGATACAAAAAAGGGACAGTTTCAGTTAGCCTTCTTGGAACCCAAAGTTCCAGACCCTAAAAGTGCAGGATACTATAAAACCTCCATTTTCTCTTTTCACATTAAACAGATTCATCTAATTGATCATATTTACTTGCGTAAACATGTTGGAGAAATGATTATTCTACTTTGACCAGTTCAGCTATGGCAAACTCAAAACTACAAGCTTGGTTGAATAACAGTCATTCACAATTAAAGATGGAGAAAATGTCTTATTTTTCCAAATATACCAGAATAAAATCATTGGAAGTTCTGGTGATAAAATTAGGATATTATCCTAGTTGTTAGTATGAATCCTTTTTCGAAGCGTACGAAAAAGGACCAATTTAGCTACGCATAACTAATAGCCCTAACAACAAAAGTGGCTGCCAATATCTTCAGATCTGCGGTTAGTTGAACAAGAAAAGAGCTACAAAAAACCAGATCTATGCATGGAAAGACATTAAGCAGTAAAAACAAGGGTTTGCTCCATATACCAATAGACAAGACAAGAACAATTTTTGAAAGAATTTTGTATTAATTGGGCACCTGGGAGGAAAACAAGAAGGCGTATCCAATTCTCCTCAGTGGGATGGGTTCTTGGAAGTCCTCAGCACTTCAGATCTAAGATTTCTCTCTCTTGTTGGTGTAGAAAACCCAATGCAAAGAATAGAGCTCAAAGGGAGCTCACACAGCAAACAATGGAAAAATGTGACCAAGTGTATAGATCCAGAGTGATCTAATAGGCAACAAAAGGTGAAGAATGGTAGGAAAAAACCCTCCTATTTATAACAAAATATTGGGTCATTCTAGATCTTGGTGCATTATTAAAATAATGTTAACCAAATCTAGATCCACCTTTTATGGAATATTTTATTATATTTGTTGGAGGGAAAAAGTATTTGACTTGGGTCAAATCCCTTTATTTGTTAATAATAAATAAATAAATTATTTATTTATCTTTTTAAGGAAGTGGTTGAAGGACAATTAAATAAATAATGATTTATTTAATTATTTGTGGGTGATTTGGTCATATTTAACAAGGAATATTATCTAAATAAGATTTAAATAATTATTCCTAGAAAATAATAAGATAAATAAGGTTTATCTAATTAATTTCTTTGTTTTTGGGTTAAACATGACAAGGAATAATAATTAAATTATGGTTTAATTAATTATTCCATGAGGAAAATTAAACAAAATAGGTTTGTTTAATATTTCCTTTTGGGGTTTCCTGTTTAGACCATAAACAACCTAATAAATGTGGTTTATTAAGTTATTTAACATAGTGAAGGAAATTTTACTTAGGGTAAAATTGGTCTTACATGGTGTACTTGGGTCCATCTAATGATAATAGGTTAGATGACAAAAAAATGGTGTAACAGATTGCCCCCCAGCGTGCGAGTGTCAGGAGAAAATCGTATGACCGAAGTACGTTGTAAGAAATCAATCACCAGACAACAAAAGGGAAGTCAGAGAGAGAAATGCAAGGTAGATAGTGTGTTGAAGAACTAGACCCTGAGGAGACGAGACTCGCAGGTGCAACAAGTCTCTTTTTATGAGAGGGTACCTGTGCTGAAGGTGGCGGGGGAGGCATACCTATGCCCGCCGAGACAAAGTACAGAAGAATAGTGTGTCCAGTAAACAAGGGACCGAACCATAAAGTACAACCGGCATAATCATGAACCAGATAAAAATACAATGAGGAATCCCACATACATGCTGTGCCTGGGATAATAGCCAGGACTTATACCATAATATCTGAGCACATGAGATACAAATACAACCTAAATGCCCCCTGTAAATGGGGAAGGGCTCACAAAATCTGACTGATACATGCAAATCAAAGAGGCGCTGCAAGTGGCTAAGGCCAACATCATCAAATATCTGGAGCTGCATCGAAGGCTGCAAGGAGGAGGTCATCCGGGCATGTGGGGGGCTACCTGCAGGGCCACCCCCTCATGAAGGTTGAGACATCTCACACACACCCGGGAATCATCAAGAGCCGCTGCTGTATCACTGAACCATCAAGTATACGGATCTCGATCATGCGGAAAGGAGCTGGAGTGGAGAAACAATCAAGTCAAAGGGAAATGAGAGATCCCTTTGCCTGATCCGAGGCACCGAACAAGAGTGGAAGCTGGAACCAAGGTACACCGCCCTCTAGACTTGTCTTCTGGAATGAAGGAGCTGATGTCGACAGAAGGAGGTCCGCCATAGGTGAGGCAATGAGAGATCCTCAACTAAGGCACGAGAGAAAATAGTAGAGCGACGGACAGACTGACACTAATGATGATGGTGAAATGGAAGGGACTGAGTAGCGAATGGACGACTTCCCTTGTTAGAGAATAAAGGGCATGAATGACATGGCAGCGACTGACGCAATATCATAAGGGATAGGGGACAGTGGGACTGAAGGCCATAATGTGCGACACAAGAGAGAGACCAAGCAATGAAGGATGGAGGGCTATAGCGGAGTACATAAGGACTCGGGATAGACTCCATGAATGCGATGATGACTCAACTTGGATGCTCTAAACAAGGGCGACTCGATGGTGCTGCCACATAGGAAAGGCCCGATGGGGGACCATGAAAACATGAGTACAAGATGGTAACTCACGACGAACATCAACACGAGCATGGATAAGTATGGAGGCCAAATGGTGCCCCTAGTATGAGTGGTGCAAGTGAAGAAATTCGATTTGGAGGAGGGTTATGGGTGAGGGGCATAGGTGCCCCCAAGCATGGTGTGGTCATGCAAAAATGGATTTAGAAAAAAGGGGATTCTAAACACATTTTAATGATGTGGTGTGCCATTTGTTTTCGTTATGGTTATGCAGTTTGAGAAAGGAAATGGAGGATTACCAATCTCTTGTGGTACTGCATATAGGAATCAAATGGACTTTAAGTTTTCGGGTTGGCATGCTTGGTGTCACTATCCCAAAGAGAGGATTTGGAGATAATGAATGGATGCTCTCCTAGAAAACCCATAGGTTGGTCAACAACAATGTTTAAGAGATTGGGTTGCTGATGGAAGATGAGGGAACGATAAGGGGTATCATCCCTAGAGTGATCTGAAGTGATATGGGACTCTAGAGGTTCTTCTAAATGTGGAAGAATAATGGTACTAAAGTCAACAGGACCAGATACACTAGGAGAGTTGGGGATAATTGCTTCTCTTGGTCTCTCAAATGTTGGGGCCCCCTTACCCAAACATTGGGTTTCAATGTAATGGCCACAAGGTGGATGTGGTGTGAACGCATGGGTTCGATGTAAGGAGGAATAGATAAAGTCAGGGGTGGAGATTTTTTCCATAACGTCGTCATCGTGATAAAGGATGGGGTGACTGGTGGAAGAAAGACCACCTGACGTGGTGAAGCGACCTGAATCATCATCATGAAAAGAGAGGTTCACATGCGCATCGTCACAAGGGGTGACTGAAGAGTACTTAGATAAAGGATCTACCGATGTTGAGGCCAAGATGATCGCTGAAGGAAGGTCAAGCGAAAAAACAAGGGAGGATTCAGATGGAATGTTCCCCGAGGGTCTCATGGATGATGATAGGTAGAAAATGCTGGACGAAGGCTCCGTCATCTCGACATCAGGAGGGGGAATGTTAATGGGAGCAGTCATATCTGGTAGTTCTGCCAAAGAAAAACGCGCAAATAGGGGAGAGGTGGACTCATTGCGCTTGGCCTCGAATTGGCGGACCGCAGCTAGAGAGGTGCGGAAGTCCTCGAGGCGGGGACAAAGGTGGGTGTAATGGCCATGGTGATCACACAAAGCACAGGGGTGTTTGGTGTGAATAGTCTTTGGGTTCTTGATTTCGGTCGCAGAAGGAATAGAGGCTTCCGGGACCGTGGACTCAAGGAACGCGACATTAACCATGGGCTTGAGATGAAGCAATTCAGGACAGGTATGGGTGGCGTGGCTGACAACGTCACACAAAGCACACTGGATGGTATGCTTTGGAGGCCGAGGAGGGGCAGGGTTTGTCAGGGTAGCCTTGTCCTTTGATGCCCCCTTGC
The DNA here is from genome assembly GCA_034641835.2 of Pinus albicaulis. Lineage (NCBI taxonomy): Eukaryota > Viridiplantae > Streptophyta > Pinopsida > Pinales > Pinaceae > Pinus > Pinus albicaulis. The sequence goes on along the minus strand of CM076581.1, from coordinate 1,317,766,150 downwards.
GAACTTTTCCCTTCTTACCCGAAGCGGTCACAACAGGAGGTGGTTCCTGTTGAGGTGACTGAGGCACTGGTGCAGCGGGTGAAGTCATGGGGACCAGTTGAATCAGAGTCAAAGAAATATAAGGTTTGGGTTGACCAGGCAGGGTTGCCGCTAGAGGATCATGGTACCAGACGGGAATCCCAAGGGTCAGGTTAGGAAGAGAGAGGGTGGCCATGACTGGTACCGTGCACACTCCTGGTGGGGGAGCTAGGAACGGTATCTGTCCAGAGGAGTAATGGCTAGGTGGGATGGCTCCTAAATGGCTAAGGCTTGGAGGAACCATGCCAGGAGGATAAAGAGGCTCATGACTACCAGCTGCAGGTGAAGGGCTAGGAGCAGGTGAGCGCGGTTGCTGAATAGCCGAAGTAGGTTGTGTGAGAGCAGCCTGAGACGATTGCATCATGCAAACATTCGATGAGCTGGGGTCAGAGACACGAGGAGGAATACCAGGGAAGGTTCCAAGAAAAGAGGAGTCTTTGTAGACGCCAGGAGAGACACTGGTCAAGGAATCGACGGTTTTCTTGTTGGCTACAGAAGAGATGGTTTTCTCAGGTGAGGTCTGAGATTTTGGCTCATGATATGTCAACTGGTCAATGGTGACTATCTTTCCATTATGAGGGAAAGACATCTTGTGGAAAACCGCAGATGGGACAGCAGACATAGCATAAGTGTAGCTCCACCCCAAAAGAATGTTGTAATCTAGAGGGGCGTCAATGACTTCGACGTCAACGCAAACAGTCTTTCCCGCAAGAGTGATAGGACAATTACGGAAGAGGCCAATGGGCTAGGAGGCGTGGCCATCCTAGGCTCGAAGGGTGATTGTGGAAGGGGCCAACTCAAGAGATCCGAGTTGCTTCCAAACTGAAGCGGAAATCATGCAGGTGGATGCCCCCTCATCAATTATACACCGGGAAACGTTAGCGTTCCGGATTTTCACTGGGATTTGGAAGGCGACGAAAGCAGGAAGGGGAGGATGTTCTGATTGATGGGCGTCGAAAACGATCATTTGGTCATCAGCAGGATCCACAGTGCCCATGGTAGATAGTAGAGCCTTCTTTTGGGAAGGGCACGATTGGAGGAGTTCCAATGTGGAAATGGCAGCAGGAGACTGTGCCAAATCATCTACTATGCTATACGAATGAGCAGCTCGACTAGGAGTAGGATTTCGGCGTAGTGTTCCTTTAGGAATCTTGGGATGAACCTCAACTTTGGGTTGAGGGAAATGTAAGGGACCATTGGATGTCAAAAGAGGCTCTGTAGAACCTGAAGAAGGGGACTCGGGGGCAGACTGAGTGGAAGGCGTGGGGTACTAGCGAGACCGAGTTTGAAGGTTAAGGTCGACGGTTAGAGGTGGATCAGATTTCATCATGAGGATCTGGTAATTGGAGGAACCAGAAGACGAAGGTTGAGTGGCCGCCTGTCCGTCAGGTGGTTGGGAAGCCACGAATCCCTGCGGTGCATCCACCTGCGCTTGAGGGGGCGGTGATTGCGGTTGTAGGGGTTGAGAAGGAAAGGGACGAGGAGGTGCAAATGCTGGAGGAGCTAGAGCACCAGGCTGTGGATAAGAATAATAAGGGGGTTGGGTAACAATATGGTGACCAGAAGGTTGGGCCAAAAGAGGAGGCAAGTTGTATCTTGGATACGTACTACCAGGAGGGGAACAAGTGTGGGAGGTGCTGCCCCCTCCCCCAGGAAAACCATAACCCATGGGAGGTTGGGTATATGGGTGAGAGAGAGCTCTAATGATACCATTAGCGGCATGAGGTGCCCCCGATGCGTGGGTATCACTGGGTCTGGGGAGATCAGGTAGAACGGTATAAAAATAACCCATCTGAGTGTAGATCAAGTCATATTTTAATGCTAGTTGGAGGGCGACTTCTTCGGTTTGGGGGAAATGCGATGCAACATCTTTCCCGATAGGAGGTAATAGAGATCTAAGGAACCAGTCCATGTAGACACAGTCTTCGAAAGTAGGGGATTGACATAGGATCTTTCGTCTCCGCCATTCCTGGACATGATCGGATAGGCGGGTCGCAGATGATTGACAGAAAGAAGTCAAAAGTTTGATACCAGTGTCATAACGAAGGGGAAGCTGGAAGTAAGACAAAAAATCCCGGGCAAGAGTCGCAAAGGTGGTATGAGAGGAAGTGGTTTGATCAACATACCACTTAGAAGTTGCGCTTGTAAGCGTTCGTTGGAACAACCGAAGACGGACAGAGTCATCGGTAATGGAGGTAGATGAACACCACATGTGGAAAGATTGAACATGATCTGAAGGATCTTCTCCAGCAAGGCCTTCAAACTTTGGGATGTCAGAAGGGAGCTTTGTCGGCATAGGAGGCCAACTAGCGTCATGGTGTATAGGGTCATTTTTCAATCAGTCCAAATCAGGGAGGCTAAGGCCTACCATGAAGGGGAGCAAGGGCGCAGCCGAGGTAGTTCCTATGGCGGTTCCGCTAGTAGCAGTCCTGGAATTAGGGCCGGGATTACCGCTAGCATTAGGCCCTAGACCAGACATAGTGAAGGTGACAGGGGGAGAACCGGAAGTAAAAGGAGAACCCAATGAATCAGAAGAGGAGTCAGAGTGCGGACTCGGAGGAGGACTAACTCGTCGACGATGGGAAGGAGTAGGTCGACCGACCGGAAAATAAGGGTGAAGGCCAAGAAGTCTCCGGGATGTGCGCCTTGGGGGCGCAATGGTGACAACACAAACACGACACAAGGGGAAGAAGAACGACCAAGAAAGGCAGGGAGGTGCAGAATCAAGTGATTACAATGTTGGAACAAGGGCAGAAAGGTGTAATGTCTATTGATTTTAAAGTCTTTGCTTGGCGGTGGTAACCACGCTCTTCTTCGCTTAGGGTTAGTGTGTGGTGTGCGTTAATTTTAATTTTTAAACCCTTTTCATTTTGAGAGAAAAAATAAAAAGTGTGCTGCGTAACTGAAAATAAATCTGCAGAGAATAGTATATAATGCTGAAATAACAGAAAATTAACAGCTAACAATGCATCTATTTAACCCAAAAAGGCGAGCCTCTCAAAACTAGTCTAACAGAGGGAAAAAATCTAATCAAAACACACTAAAAACAGGCCAATAGATCTAAGGTCGAAAGGGACAGGGATCTAAAGGAAAAATTTGCTGAAAAGAGGTGCAGAGCACAACCAAGAGGCAGAGGCAAGGTGGCTAGAAAAAGGGAGGAAATTAGCAAAAAGCAGAAGGGGCAAGGAGGAGGCCCTAAAAGGAGGTCCAAACAAATCTTTAGGAGGTGATTTGAGAGGGAGAAGAGCTGATTAAAATGGATCTGAAAAGGAGGTATCAGATCTGGAAAAGGGGAGGCTGAAACTCTGAAAAAGCAGACACCTGAAGCAACTAAAACTCTTCCACCAAAAGTGGAGGGTACTGAAGCCCTAGGGGGCTAGGTTCCCACTTAGATGAGCAAAAAAGATCAGGAACAGGTCGAAACGGGCTAAGACAGAGGCTGGGAAACCCTGACAGAAGCTTCAGAAAAACCCAGAAAAATTGCAAAAAACAGCTGAAAAATTGGCAGGTCCCAGGTTCTGACCTGTTTTCAGTGCAGGTCGCAGAAAAGAGGCTGAAAAGTGCGACCTGGAGGTCCAGGTCACATTTTTTGGGCTAAAAAGTGCGACCCCCAGTTCTCGTTGTCTCAGCGGCAGATTTACGGAAAAGTTGCCGTATCAGTTGCCGCTGATGTCACTTGCCTGCGCAATAGGGCCAGAAACACACGGAAGTTAGAAATTTTAATGTTTTAGGGTTTTATGTGAGAAAAAAAACATAAAAATAGGAAAAATAAAAAGCTAAAAAGAAACCCTAGGGTCTGAAGTAGTTGGATATGCAGGAATATGAAAAACGACAACGGTCGTAATTTAAAACCCGTGTGGAGTCGCCATTTGTTAGTATGAATCCTTTGTCGAAGCGTACGAAAAAGGACCACTTTAGCTACGCATAACTAATAGCCCTAACAACAAAAGTGGCTGCCAATATCTTCAGATCTGCGGTTAGTTGAACAAGAAAAGAGCTGCAAAAAACCATATCTATGCATGGAAAGACATTAAGCAGTAAAAACAAGGGTTTTCTCCATATACCAATAGACAAGACAAGAACAATTTTTGAAAGAATTTTTGTATTAATTGGACACCGGGGAGGAAAACAAGAAGGCGTATCCAATTCTCCTCAGTGGGATGGGTTCTTGGAAGTCCTCAGCACTTCAGATCTAAGATTTCTGTCTCTTGTTGGTGTAGAAAACCCAATGCAAAGAATAGAGCTCAAAGGGAGCTCACACAGCAAACAATGGAAAAATGTGACCAAGTGTATAGATCCAGAGTGATCTAATAGGCAACAAAAGGTGAAGAATGGTAGGAAAAACCTTCCTATTTATAACAAAATATTGGGTCATTCTAGATCTTGGTGCACGATTAAAATAATGTTAACCAAATCTAGATCCACCTTTTATGGAATATTTTATTATATTTGTTGGAGGGAAAAAGTATTTGACTTGGGTCAAATCCCTTTATTTGTTAATAATAAATAAATAAATGATTTATTTATCTTTTTTAAGGAAGTGGTTGAAGGATAATTAAATAAATAATGATTTATTTAATTATTTGTGGGTGATTTGGTCATATTTAACAAGGAATATTATCTAAATAAGATTTAAATAATTATTCCTAGAAAATAATAAGATAAATAAAGGTTTATCTAATTAATTTCTTTTGTTTTTGGGTTAAACATGACTGTGAATAATAATTAAATTATGGTTTAATTAATTATTCCATGAGGAAAATCAAACAAATATAGGTTTGTTTAATATTTCCTTTTGGGGTTTCCTGTTTAGACCATAAACAACCTAATAAATGTGGTTTATTAAGTTACTTAACATAGTGAAGGCAATTTTACTTAGGGTAAAACTGGTCTTACATGGTGTACTTGGGTCCATCTAATGATAATAGATTAGATGACCAAAAAATGGTGTAACACTAGTGATATAAAAATAGTTGAAGAAATGATAAAAAAAAAGATGTTGATATTCAAGCATTAAGGAAGCAACTAAAACTTCCTACTACAGATCATCCACACGAAAAAGAAGTTGGTCAATTGGAGAAGGAAAAAGAGGACATGTTAAAATTAATAATTGAAAAAAATGTTCAAATTAAAAAGATGAAAGCTGACATGGAAATACTATTAAAATAAAATGAACAACTACTTAGTGTTTCAGCTGCAATCCCCATAGCAACACCATCAAATGCAAGTGCTTCAACAACAGGAACATCTATAGCAACAATTTTTACAGTGGATACACAGTCCATTTATGTAGGAGCAGACTTATCAAAGGCCATATTATACTTGACATTGAAAGGTTAGGAGATTGAGAATCTTAGCATACAATTGCAGAAGATACAAGAGAAAAAACTGAAAACTAACAATGCTTATTTAGCATAAATTCAAAATAATTTTAAGCTAACAAAGAAAATAGAAACTTATTAAAATGAATTTGAAATTTCTCAAACCACTTCTCAACCCATAGAAATTATTTGGCTTAATATTAATGAATCAATGGCTAAATCGTGGCCTTCAATTGAGATTAATTTTGAACATGAAGAATTGTTACAAAGATCAAAGGCATCAATCGCAGAAGTAAAAAAGGACCTCGATCTGATGCAGGGGCATTAGACACAACAAAATAATTTGTACATAAGTAGACATGGGGGGTCTTATGTATTTAAATTCTCATGTAATTATTAGTCTTTTGAATAAAATAGTGAGGAATTGTAATGTTCTCTAACCATTCGAGAACATGAGAGGAAGATGATCAGTTAGGAATACGAAGAGATAAGCAGTTTCAGTTTGAGTCTAAATTTAGGATTTAAAAAGTTTAAGAGTCTTGGGTGAGTTGTTAGAGGACCTGAATTGATTCAGGTCACCATTCTGTATAAATGTAAGTATGAAAGATAGTGTAAGGGTTCACCCCTGTTGAGAACTAGAGAACTGTTTAGAGACAGAGTAGGAAGAAAAGGCCACCAAATTGAAGATCTGGCCACACATGAAGTTGTAAGTGAATGCTTTTGAAATTGATGCATTCTGTATATTGATGAGGAAATTGTTTGTAAGATTTGTGTGAAATCTAATGTATTCTTGGTCGAATCTATAGGAAGAATATTTGAGGTTCTGGAGTAAATATGAACTCTGTGTTATTAAATGATTGAATTTTCTTGTATTGACCGCTTGAATATCTTCATGAAAGTAGGAGTAGTTGTCCAGGTTTTGTGAGTAGGAAACCCTCTTTGCAAAGCATTGGCAGTAATTTGAAATTTGGGGTTCACTGTCTGAAGAAGGGCTTTGGTGTTTTTAAAGGGTTTTGAATTATATATGCGAGTATGGGGGAAGTCCTGTGTTCGGAGTTTAATATATGAAATGTATGCATAAGGACTGGTTTAGGTTCTATGAGAGAGTATATAAAATGCATCTACTAAAGTTCTGCATTAAGGGTGAACTATGAATTCACTGTTCGAATGAGGATTTGGTCCTTTTTAAGTCTGTCTTATTATGTGATAGAGGGACTTGATTCGGTAACCTATGTAGGAAATTGTTGGGTCGATTTATATAACCGATACCCATCCCTGTGGTAAATCCTCATACATCATTCAATGGGATGGTTTGCTTACATGCTCTTTTGTGTAACGAACAGTGAGGAGAGATTGGGAAGTTGAAACCTTTTTGAAGGGTTTACTGTAATAGAATTTGGTAAATAACATCAGATACCAAGGCGCGGAGGAAGTATGAATCAGGAGATTGTTAAGTGTGTAGATGCCGAAGTGGAGATTTAGAGGTGGAACCATGTGTAAATGGAACCATGAAATTGAATAGTGAAGCGGTTTCGAGATACTATACCGGTGGTTTTTGCGCAATAGAAAAATGGTAAGCAGTTTTGAGAAAAAAAACATGATATAGTTAACCAAGCGACGCATGGCAAAAGTGGTAAGGAAAAAACCACTTTTATCGCGTTTTTTTTGAGAGTTAAAGTTTTGCCGTGGAAAAAAAGCGATAAGCGTTATGGCTATTCGATCTGGAGCAAAGGAGATACGATGACATTTGTATTTGGAACTTGTGTGGAGGCTAATAAGGCATGAATCAACGGTAGAAACTCATAAATTGGAGTGCGATGAATTATGGATCATTGGATCCGTTTGGAAATTGATTAATGAGGTAAGTCAACGACTATGGGGCCCGAAGACGTTGTATATGTCATCGCTTGGGTTTAAACCCAAAGGCGTGGATTTTATTATAATGTTCCTAGTAATCGAAAGAAGGTCATAATATATGTTGAGGTATGTATATAATGTTTATGATACAAGCAGAACCTTACATATCAAAAGAGTTATGTGCAGAGGCACATTATAGTTAGGTGTGAAGGATAAGCTTTGAGCTTATAATATATGGGGTTTTATAAAGTTCAAATATTGTGTTGGGCTTTGTCGAGGAGAAAAAAATTGGTTTATTGAGTTATTGGAGGTCAATTCAATATATGAGCTAATCACAAGTGAGGAAGGGTAGCTTCCACACACAGGGTTGATTTACATTGGCTTCATAACCATGGAGATAGAATAGCTTCCACATATTGTAACTACCCAGATTTAAAATTATTTGGGCATAACCTTGGAGTGCATTATTCTTATATGCATAAGAGAGGAAGAAAGTGGGTTGAGCAGGTAGCCTGGGCATCAAGTGGTATTAGAGCAGAATAGCTCTTTAAAAAAAAAAAGTTCAAATTTTGGTGAATGCATGTATGAAAATAAATCAGAATTTTGAAAACTAATAAGGGTTGCAGCATACAGAGATGCAGTGCATGTGTTGATCAGATGAAGGATAGCTCTGTTTGAAGTAAATGATTTTTGTAATAAAATATGAAGGTGTGGTGAGAGAGAAGATCAGATTCTAAGATATGATATGCAGTAAAGATACACTGGGAACTGCAGTGAACAGGATTTTCATAAGTGAATGGAAGACAAACCATGCAGGGATCTTGCAGGTAAATAATTTTAAATCGGACTTGGAATTTATGATTGCAGAAATGTGGTTGTATAAAATGAAGATAGAGTCTTGATGATGATGGAAGTGATCCTGATATTCAGCTAAAGGTTGGATAGGAGAAAAATTGTAGTGTTCTCAAGAGAAGCTGAGTTGATGAGCAGTGTTTAACTCTGGTTTGAATAATTGTTTATAGAATTTAGATTGCAGGCAATTGAAGATATCTCAGCAAAGCAGATCACAGCTTTGAGAGCAGTGATAGAGGAGTCCAGCAAGGGATTCTGAGTGAAGAAGAAAGTGTGGTAGAACCTAGAGAATTCCCAACAGAGGTTGGATGAAAGAAGAACATATGTGTTCTTGAAGAGTTTCAGAATGAAGTCTAGAGAGAGCAGAAGAGAGTGCTCAGGAGGTTCCACAGAGAGTGAACCAGTACTTGCCAAAATCCCGGATCTAGAGGAAAGGATTGGTGAGGTAAGTTGCAACAAGAGAGCTTGCTATTGCAGAGGCTTAGTGCAGCTTGTGAGTGAAGAACTCATGGAGAAAAGGATGACTAATAATAGTCATAGCAGAGATTGCAAAGGTTCTGAGAGAGGCCACAACAGAAAGGAGAAAGCAGATGCCAGGACAAATGGCATGAGGCAGAAGTTGACTGATGCAGAGTATTGGAGAGAGATAGCTGAGATCAATAAGCAGTTTTATAATCTGGAAAGGATGATGGAGGAAAGCCAGAGAGTTGGTTGGCTCATGAAGAAGAGAGTGAATTGGAAACCATTATAGTTGAGGTTGAGGCAAAAGGAGATTTCCTTATTGATAGAAGAACTCAGAGTAGTTGAGTTGAGAAAAGAGATTTCTGTTTATGAATCAGAACAGAACACAAATGAAGAATGGAGATCTGCAAGATATCTTGTGAGACATGGTGAAGACTTAAGGCAACAAGAAGTTTGTCTTGCTGAAGATAAAATCATTGGTGATTTCCCAAGTTATTGGACAAGTCTAGATTAGCTGGATGATGTAAAGACTTATATTTGTGAATCTGACAATTGTGAGGTGATTACATATTCTACAGAGGAAGAGTAACTCAGAGTCCTTGAGTCAAGGATGGAATTTGAAGATTCCATATGCAGATCTGTTCAAAGGAAAGTGCTTAAGAAAGCGACCAATATTGACAAGTCTTGTGGTTTTAAAACTAATGAGTTGTGTATGTTTGCAGGTACATCACAGGAAGATGAACAAACTTTAAAGTTTGTTGAGGAGGAGAAATTGGATCTGAAATCTATTCAGATCAAGGCTGAGACAATAAGATCTCAGGAAGAAGACATGAATATAGAGGAGTCTAATGAGAATATTGAAGCTGAGAGAGAAGGACCAACAGATGGTTGCTCTAGAACAAGTGAAGGGATAAGAGGTTGTGTAAGGTTCCCGAAATCTAATCCAATTGAAGTTGTTGAATTGTATAGAAGGTTGGATTTCCAAAGAAGATAATTGGAGAAGCAAAGGACATATGCACAAGATGATTTGATGAGGAAGCAAGGCAGGAAGGTCTTCATGGACAGTGTTCATGAAGCAAGTGATGGAGAGAAGGAGAGACTAGCTGACAGTCTCATGGAGGATGCAAATCAACATACTGATATGCTGACAAAGGAATTGGAAGGAAACTTAGAACAACATACTGATGTGTTGTTAGAGGAGGAAGCAGTATTGAAATCTTGTGATTTTAGTGCTGAAAGTTCATGTGCAAGCAAAGAATAACAACAAATGAAAATTGTCAGAGAATGGAATGAAAGAGAAACTATGTTGGTTGAAAACATAGTGAAGAGTCATCATTTTAGCATGGTGACTGGCATAGTGGAGATAACTCTAAAGGTTGAGGAGAAGAACAGTGAAGAATTTCTGAGTCTTGAAAGAGACTTAGAGCTTCAGAGAGAAGAATTGGTGACTGGATCATCAATTGAGACCATTGGGTCTTGTGGTTTTGACACTGACAATTTGATTGTGCTCACAAGAGATGCAAAAGACAATCCATAATTTGGAATTGTCTTGAGAGAAGAAGAGATGTTGCAGAAAGAAGATGAGACAGTCATGTCTCATATGCAGAAACTTGTTGCAGTTTGTGACAAAGAAGAATTGGCCTGTATGATGGGCCAAGAGCAGACTAGAGGGCAGATTTTAAAAGCTACTATAGTAAGGAGGAATCAACATTCCATTATGATAGAAGATGAAAGTGAAGATCTTGGAGAACTTGATTTTATTGCCAGAATCAATCAAGATGATGAAAGACAATTACTGAAGATTGTCCAAGAAGAAGAAGAAGGTGTTGAAACTGAATTGCAGCATGCTGAGGATGTGAAACAAATACAGAAGAGATGGCTGAAATGTTTGTTGGAAACATTTGAAGAAGGGAAATAAATTGCAGACACTAAAATAAAGATGCCTGAAGCTGTGGAAGAAAGAGGAGCAGATACTAGTTTGCAGAATTTAATTATGTTTACTAGTATACTGAATGAGTATGTTACTGCAGGAAGAAAGTTGCTTGATGATTTATTTTCTAAAGGAAAATTTGCATATGATGAGAAAAATCATGTTGCAGAGGGATAGGAAGTTTGGGAGGAAGCAAAACCCATGGTGGCAGCTGGAGCAACATGGGGGGTGAAATCTGCAGGAGTAAAAATAATGTTAGCCAAAATCAGTGAGGCAACATTGACAGCAACAACAAAAATTTTGAAGACAGTAACAGCAACAGCATTTGAAGGCAGCAATGAGCAGAGAAATTTCCAGACAGGAGATAAGCTAGACAAAGAGATTGAAAACATCAGAAGACTAATGGTGAAGGTGTCTCAGAAGCAACAGACAATAGCAAGAAGGCAAAAGGATTTCAACAAAGGAAAGACAAGAAGAGATTGTGAAAGTACAACTTGTGGTAAATTGCAAAATAGGATATGGAGACTTGGAGAAATGTAGATGAAGGATGATGCATCTACTGGACAGCAACAAAACAGAGTATGGGATCCAGGAGGCAGAGATTAAAGACACATGATCAATTTGAACCTTGGGACTCTAATGCAGGGGCATTAGACACAACAAAATACTTTGTACATAAGTATACATAGGGGGGTCTTATGTATTTAAATTCTCATGTAATTATTAGTATTTTGAATAAAACAGTGAGGAATTGTAATGTTCTCTAACCACTCGAGAACATGAGAGGAAGATGATTAGTTAGGAATATGAAGAGATAAGCAGTTTCAGTTTGAGTCTAAATTTAGGATTTAGGAAGTTTAAGAGTCTTGGGCGAGCTATTAGAGGACCTGAATCGATTTAGGTCACCATTATGTATAAATGTAAGTATGAAAGATAGTGTAAGGGTTCACCCCTATTGAGAAATAAAGAACTGTTCAGAGACAACGTAGGAAGAAAAGGCCACCAAATTGAAGATCTGGCCAAACATGAAGTTGTAAGTGAATGCTTTTTAAATTGATGCATTGTGTATATTGATGAGGAAATTGTTTGTAAGCTCTATGTGAAATCTAATGTATTCTTGGTCGAATCTATATGAAGAATATTTGAGGTTCTGGAGTAAATATAAACTCTGTGTTATTAAATGATTGAATTTTCCTGTATTGACCACTTGAACTCTTCGCGAAAGTAGGAGTAGTTGTCCAGGTTTTGTGAGTAGGAAACCCTCTGTGCAAAGCATTGGCAGTAATTTGAAATTTGGGGTTCACTGTCTAAAGAAGGGCTTTGGTGCCTTTAGAGGGTTCTGAATTATATATGCGAGAATGGGGGAAATCCTGTGTTCAGAGTTTAATATATGAAATGTATGCATAAGGATTGGTTTAGGTTCTATGAGAGGGTATATAAAACGTGTCTGCTGAAGTTCTCAGTTAAGGGTGAACTACGAATTCACTGTTCGAATGAGGATTCAATCCTTTTTAAGTCTGTCTTATTATGTGATAGAGGGACTTGATTCGGTAACCTATGTAGGAAATAGTTGGGTCGATTTATATAACCGATAGCCATCCTTGTGGTAAAGCCTCATACAAAATTCAATGGGATGGTTTGCTTCCATGCTCTTCTGTGTAACGAACAGTGAGGAGAGATTGGGAAGTTGAAATTTTTTTGAAGGGTTTACTGTAATAGAAACCGGTAAATAACGTCAGATACCAAGGTGCAGAGGAAGTATGAATCGGGAGAGTGTTAAGTGTGTAGATGCCGAAGTGGAGAGTTAGAGGTGGAACCATGTGTAAATGGAACCATGACATTGAACAGTGAAGCAGTTTCGAGATCCTATACCGGTGATTTTTGCGTGATAGAAAAATGGTAAGAATATTTGGGAAAAAAAATGTGACATAGTTAACCAAGCGACACGTGGCAAAAGTGGTAAGGGAAAAACCACTTTTATCGTGCTTTTTTTTAGAGTTAAAGTTCTGCCATGGAAAAAACGTGATAAGTGTTATAGTCGTTCGATCAGGAGTGGAGGAGATTTGACGAAATTTGTATTTGGAACCTGTGTGGAGGTTAGTAAGGTGCAAATCAACGACAGAAACCCGTAAATCGGAGCGCGATGAATTGTGGATCGTTGGATCTGTTTGGAAATTGATTAATGAGGTAAGTCAACAACTGTAGGGCCCGAAGACATTGTATATGTCATCGCTTGGGTTTAAATCCAAAGGCATGGGTTTTATTATAATGTTCCTAATAATTGAACGGAGGTCATAATATATGTTGAGGTATGTATATAATGTTTATGATAAAAGCAGAACCTGACATATGAAATGAGTTATGTGCGGAGGCACATTATAGTTAGGTGCGAAGGATAAGCTTTGAGCTTATAATATATGGGGTTTTATAAAGTTAAAATATTGTGTTGGGCTCCGTCGAGGAGAAAAAAATTAGTTTATTGAGTTATTGGAGGTCGATTCAATATATGAGCTAATCACAAGTGAGGAAGGGTAGCTTCCATACACAGGGTTGATTTACATTGGCTTCATAACCATGGAGATAGAATAACTTCCACATATTGTAACTGCCCATATTTAAAATTATTTGGGCATAGCCTTGGAGTTCATTATTCTTATATGCATAAGAGAGGAAGAAAGTGGGTTGAGAAGGTAGCCTGGGCATCATGATCACAAGCTAGGAGATGCTACAAGAATAATCATAGTTCTAGTTTCCAAGACAAAATAAGAGCTCAAAGAATATGAAATCGAAGACATAAATGAAGTTGTCTTGGAGGTGAGGAAGGTGCCCACTAAAAGCACTACAAGGAAAATATCCTCCAGCGAAGGTTATAAAGGAGGTTTTTAGTGTTATAAAATTGGCCAAAATTGTCAAAAAAAAAATTCTACATCTTTTTTTGGTAACAGAGGTTTTGATGGAACTTCTAACAGAACTTCAACACAACTAAAAAAAACTAGGCGGCTAGAGGTTTTTAGAGATGCTTTTCTCATTAGCGCATGCATCATGTCTGAACGCACTGATGCATTTTAACTTGTACGCACCGGTGCTGTAAACATACCAAGCACCATGTTGTAAAAAAAAATTTGGAAGCCCCGTGGCATTTGGCAACGTCCCAGTCTGTATCACCCACAAATATGCACCAGGCCGATAGAAGGTGCATGCACCGCCGCCGTTAATGTGTAAAAACACATCGATCCGTTAAGGTGTTAAAATTCACCAGGCCGTTAAGATATAAAGATGCACCAATACGTTAAAGGAAAACCATACCAGCGCATGAAATGCCTATCCATCCGGGTCGTAGTTGTCGATAAATCGCACTGGGTGTTGTAATTGGTATTGGTATTTGGTGTGGTGCTCATAGGTCATAGAAACGCATTGGCACGCAATATCATACAAACACCATGCACCAATGTTCATTTTCTATTTTTTAGAAACATTGACCTATGATAGTGAAATTATTTTGATTTTTTAAAATTCATTATTCATCAAAATCGACACATATCTTATAACATTTTTCATATCAATTAAATTTTTATTAGTGCATCTCAATGTGATGCTTGGATGAATTTGTTATATCATATCATCAGATTTTGCATCTCTTCATTATAATATTTAATCATCCATATATTTAATCAGTGGTGTAACATTTCACAATGAAAATGGAGAACACAATAGAATAAATTAAAACGTATTTTATTATATTATATATGAATAAAACACTTTTTGTCATACAAAATGGGATAGTTATTGGTGTTCCTTTGTCTTTCAATTGGGACACTATGTTCATTACATTAAACAAAATGTATGATTTCACAGACAAACATTTCAAAAAATACAATGCCTTTCTTTGATATCCAAACATATTGATCATCATTCTTTGCTGGAACTGTTGTCAATACTCGAGCTACTTTCATGACTTGGGTTATTTGGAGGAATGTTTTTTTCATCGTGTTGATTGTTTTCTTCTTCTTCAAGTTCCATCTACAAACATAAAAATAAAGTGTAATGAGTGTATATACATTGGTGGGAATAATGAAAATTTCAATATTAAATAATATACATCAATGTAAATCGAAAAGAAATGTACCATAGCAAGAATTGACTCGTGAACTATACACATTATTTGAAAACAAAATTTCATGCCATCTTTCAACAATTCATTTGTTGGCACAGTTCCATACTTTGTTTCCTGCAAGTTTTATACCCCATAAAAAATCATTGATTTAATATAAAATATTTTTTTGTTCTATTAATTATAGGAGGAGCTAAGTAAAAGAAGTTAGATGCTTACAAATTCCAAAATTAATTTCTGATATGCCAACATATACTCAAAACCCATATTTAACCCAATGTCAATCAATTCTTCTGATGGTTCTTCTTTGTATGTTAGCACTTGTTTGAAGACATTCAATGATGATTGTTGTAAAACCACTTAAAATATACAAAAATGAATTCTAGTTAAGATGTTATAAGGAAGTAACAACTACTCACAAACATAGATATCAACCCTTTTATTCCTTTTAGTCTAGTTTTATGTGTTGAATGGGTTCCATTTTTCTTTTTTTTCTGCAAGAAAATACTCAAAAATTAATATTTAATGATAAATTATTTATTTATTTTACCTAATCGAAAAATTCAATGATTACATATTACATTTGAAGCACGTTGTTGTTGAGATGGATCCTCGTGTGATACAATTATGTCCATTTCTTTGACCATCTCCTTGTACACCTTTTTGGACATTCCTATTGGCATATTTTTGATATCAATTCGTTCATCCTCTGATATTTTCATAATCTTCTTGAAAATGTAAGATGGAAATAAACTATTTAATCTTTATATTCATATATGAAAATTAAATATAAAAAAACTAATATTTATAAATGATTGCTTTCTACTAATATATACATATAATTCTAAAAAAACATTTAAAGGAATAGTATTTTTTCATTCCTTATTTTTGTTGTTGTTGTACACATTTGTTAATAAAATTTTAACATGTCTCATTGACCAATTCTTTGGAAACTCATCCTGCAGTTTAAATAAAATTTGGTTATTGGAATAATTGGATTGATTTTTGTATTGTAAATGGAAAGAATGTCTATACATTCATTCCACTAGATCCCTCGAAGTTTTGTAAAATTTTCCCCACTTTCGTTAACCTCCAACACCACTCTAGATGAGCTAAGGAGCAATACATTTTCATTTGCATGTTCTATTTTTTTTCTTTTCTTAGAACAAAATTCATTTTCTTCTCTGTTGGTCCCTATAAAACAATAAACATATGTGAATTAATAGATAGTTTGAAACATTTTATCTAATATATTTAAGTATATTATTAATGAAAATTCAAAAAAGAAACTCATATTGGATCGATAGTATTTTTTAATTCATTTGATTCATCCTTCTGTAATTTTTCCATCAAGATTTTACACTCTTCTGGTCTTAGATACATCAAGCTTTCCATCAAGAATGATACATAGTAAACAATACATATTATTTAAACTTACATATAGTTCAAAAATAGTAATTTTTGTAAATAATTTACAAAGAACTTGCATTTTTTTCTTTTCTTGATTTGCTATCAGTATTTTGTTATTTGATCTCTTGTCAGCCATTTATTTATCAATTTCAAACTTGTACCATACCATTCATTAATATATTTTATAAATAAATCACATACTTTTTAGGTAAAAAATAAAATCAAGAAAGCGATGTGCCTTTGAAACAGTACACACCGAAGGTGGTGTGGTAAGTTCTTATAAGCGCATCGCCAAAATAGTAGAAACACTGTACGGTGATCTCTATCAACAAGGAGACTTGGCTTGTTATATGTTAACCGGTGCACCGATTAACACAGATATAAATTAATAAAAAAATATTTTTATCAAACAGTAAGTGCCTAGTGTGCTATACTATAATAGCGCACCGTTGTACTATTTTAAACAGGGTGCACCAATTAATCTGTTTTTCTTTTAAATCATGCAAGAGCTGACATGGATTAGGATCTGAATCTACAAGTGGTCTTGTGGGTTAAATTATATATATATATATATATATATATATATATATATATATATATATATATATATATATATATATATATATATAAATCTAAAATGAAAAGCCCTAATTGTGAAGTCACAGAAACAAGAAGAAGCAAGGGTTTAACGTAAGAATGATTTTTTTTTCTTCTGAAAATGCACAGTAAAATATATTTTTTTTACTATGCATGTATTAAAACCAACAAAAACTATACAAAAACAATTATTATAGTAATATTTAACAATTTTACTATACTATAGGGTTTTTGTACGAATCACCAGATGTTTCAAATTCTGATTCTTTGCATAGTGCTCTTGTTCGAAAGTATTTTGCTACTCCACAGTGCTCTCTTGCTTTCTTGCTCCAGGCATGTCTCTCGTGCAAATCCCTCCTTGAAAATTTTTGCAAAAATAATGAAATAATGAATATATTTCACTATTTAAAGAACTTTTCTATGAAATTAGATTTCCGAAAATAATTTGCAGCCCATTTTTCAATTTACTGTTTTTTTTTTCACTTTAAAAAAAATAAAGTTGCACTTTTTTTATTTCCAGATATTTGGTGCATTTTTCAACTAAATGCATTTGTGCGTCAGTTAATAACACCACACCAGTTTGAAGTAACTAAAACGCACCGACGCGGTTAATTGTACATTAGAACCGATAACAATAAGTCAATTTTTAAGGCACCGAAATTAGTTTTATGTATGTACACCGAAATTTATTGTTGATTTTACTCAATTGCAGGGAGAAAACCTCATAATTATATCAAATGGACAATTCTTCAAAATTCAGCTCATTCCATAATATTTCTCAAAGTCCATCGTAGAGTTCTCCCTATCCATCTCCAGACGTAATATTTACTTCAAATTTTATTTATATTTTGATTATGTAATTGATTTTTTTTAAAATCCATGTCAATCAATTGAATAAAATTAATGTCTACAAATTTGTAGGTTCATAAAAAAGTAAAAAAACTACAGAAAAAGTAAAAAAAATAATCAAATTTAATTACGAAATGGTTTGAAATTATATGATACAGGGTTTGAATCACTAGAGGTTTGGTTTCTGATTGTTTGAATACTTCTGTTCGAACGTATTTTGCTGCTCCACAGTGCCCTCGTGTTCTCTTGCTCCAAGTCTGTCTCCTGCAAATATCTGGCTGAAAATTTTAGCAAAAATAGTGAAATATGAAAAGTGTTTAGTATTTGCAGAATTATTTTATGAAATTAGATTTTCGAAAATATTTTGCTGTCCATTTTTCAAATTACCACTTTTTTCACTTAAAGAAAATAGAGTTGTGTTTTTTTTATTTGTGACCGGTGCAAAATAGTTGTGAAGCATCGTTGCGTCTGAGTAATACAACGCACCGATGCGTGTTATGATGATAAGCGCACTGGACTATATACAGTTCTTTTTTTTGTATGTGAGATCATAAAAAATAATGATAATTCGAAAGTACATGAATTTATTTTTATTATTTTCTAAACTTTAATATGTTACAAAAATTCATATTATTCTAGATTTATTATTTTACAATTATTTTCAAATTTACACATTTAAATATTTTAATAAAATCATTTCACATTAATAAAATTAAAATTTTCACATTAATACAATTAAAATTTTACAAATATTTTACATACAATTAGAATTAAAATTAGAATTAGAATTAGAATTTTAATTTTACATAGAATTATATTTACAATTACAATTAAAATTTTACAAATATTTTACATACAATTACAATTAAAATTACAATTACAATACAATTACAATTTTACAATTTTACATACAATTACAATTTTACAATTTTTCATATATACAATTACAATTAAATTTACAAATACAATCATTTCACAATAAAGTAAATATTACAATAAATATTATACATACAATTACAAATAAAATTACAATTACAAATACAAATACAATTTTACAATTTTACATACAAAACACTGTTACCGATGAAATAGGTAACCGCACTATTACCTACTTTTTTTTTGGTAGCATTAAAAGCACCTGATTTTGAAACGTGGTGATGCAGAATCACCCTTTTTTTTGTGCACATTTTCGACACTCCAATATTTTTATTTATGAATTATAAATATTTGTTTTAAAATTTTAGTGATTTTCATGCTAATTTTGAAACGTATTGATGTAGCATCAACCTTTTTTTTTTAGAGGTGATTTTCATGTTGGTAATAAAACACAAAACTTAGATAATATATATATATATATATATATATATATATATATATATATATATATATATATAAACAATAAAAAAACCAATAAAAATGTAAAAAAAACAAAATTAACTTGTAAAAATAAAAAATTTAAACAAAAATAAATAAATAAATAAAAACAAAAATATTTGAAAATTATATCAAAACAAATGACAAAATTTGAAAAAAAACACATAATTTAAAGAAAAAAACAAAATTGAACCAAAAAAATAAAAAATAAAAAACATAAAAAACATTTTTTTCTAAGTTATTAAAAAATACCATATAATTAAAAAAAAAATAGAAAATTTAAAAATAATTAAAATTACAAAATTAAAATTTAGGTAAAAAACTAAAATAAAAAAAAAATTTAAATTAAAAAATTTAATTTAAAAAAATAATAATAATAAGAAAAGAAACCATACAAATTTTAAAATTAAAAAAAAATCAAATTAAAAAAAAAACAAAATTGAAAATTGAAAAAAGAAAGAAAGAACTATTATTAAAAAAACAAGAAAATGAAAAAAACCACGTGCAAATAATTAAAAAACAAATATACATAAATTTAATATCTTTTTTTAAATGAAACAATTTATAAATTTTAAAAATGAAAAACTAAATAAACTAAAAGATTAAAAAAATAAAATAAATTAAATTAAAATTTAATAAATTTAATAAATAAATTTTAAATTTTAAATTTTAAAAAATAATTAATCTAAAATATTAAATATAAAAACAAAAAAAATTTTTAAAAATTTAAATTTAAAATAAAAATAACTGAATAAAAAAATAATTTTAAATTTTTTGAAAAAAAAAAATTAATTAAAAAAAAAATCAAATAAAAAAATATATATTTAAAAAAAATAAAAAAATAAAAAAATAAAAAAATTAAATTTAAAATAAAAAAAAATTGAATTAAAAAAAAAAAAAAATCTTTTGAAATTAAAAGAAAATTTAAAAAATCAAATTAAAAAATCATATTAAAAAAAAAAAAAAAAAAAAAAAAAAAAAAAAAAAAAAATGATCGTGGTGGCGCTGATAAGAGGCCTCCCACCCAAGTGGCGGCAGAGGCCGGCTACTAGGCGGGAAACCGATTCTGAGAATCGCCCTCTCGCGGTGGGAGGCCAATTCCAGGAATCTCCCTCCCACGGCAGGAGGCCGATTCCGGGAATCGCCTTATCGCGACGACAGGCCGATTCCGGGAATCGCCCTGTCGCGATGACAGGCCGATTCCAAGAATTGCTCTCCTGCCACGGGAGGGTGATTCCCATAATCGGCCTCTCGTAGCGGGAGGACGATTCCCAGAATCGGCCTCCCGCAGCGGGAGGGCGATTCCCGGAATCGGCCTCCCGCCGTGAGAGGGCGATTACCGGAATCAGCCTTCCGCGCTGCAGTAGGGCGATTCCCAGAATTGACCTCAAGGCGATTCCAAGAATCAGCCTCCCGCTTCGCGGCAGGGCGATTCTCGGAATCGGCCTCCCACCGTGGGAGGGCGATTCTCGGAATCAACCTCCCGTGCAGCAGCCAGCCTCCGCCGCCACCTGGGCGGGAGGCCGATTGGCGGTGCCACCACAATCAAAGAGGGCGATTCTCGGAATTGGCCTCTCGCCTAGCAGCCAGCCTCCGCCGCCACCTGGGCGGGAGGCCGATTGGCGGCGCCTCCACGATCAAAAAATTCTTTCTTTTTTTTTTTTAACTTTTAATATATATTTTTTTAATTTGATTTTTTTTTTTAAACTAAAAAAATTTAAAATTATTTGTTTTTTAATTCAAATTTTTTATTTTAAATTTAAATTGTTTAAATTTTTTTTGTTTTGTTTTGTTTTTTTTTTAATTCAATTTTTTTGATTAATTATTTTTTAAAATTTAAAATTTATTTATTAAATTTATTAAATTTTAATTTAAATTAATTTTTCTTTTAAATCTTTTAGTTTATTTAGTTTTTCATTTTTAAAATTTATAAATTGTTTCATTAAAAAAAAACAGTAAATTTCTGGATATTTGTTTTTTAATTATTTGCACGTGGTTTTTTTCATTTTTTTGTTTTTTAATGATATTTTTTTATTTTAATTCTTTTATTTTAATTTTCTTTTTCAATTTTAAATTTTGTTTTTCTTTTTAATTTGTTTTTTTTGTTAATTTTAAAATTTGTATTTTTCTTCTTCTTATTATTATTATTTTAATTTAAATTTTTAAATTTAATTTTTTCTTTTTTGTATTTTATTTTTTTTTATCTAAATTTTAATTTTGTAATTTAAATTATTTTTAAATTTTCTATTTTAATTTTTTTTTAATTATTATATGGTTTTTTTTAATAACTTAGAAAAAAATGTTTTTGATGTTTTTTTTTTTTGTTTTTTTTGTTAATTTTTGTTTTTTTTTCTTTAAATTATGTGTTTTTTTTTTTTCAAATTTTGTCATTTCTTTTGATATAATTTTCGAATATTTTTGTTTATTTATTTATTTATTTTTGTTTAGATTTTTTATTTTTACGAGTTAATTTTGTTTTTTTTTTTACATTTTTATTGTTTATATATATATATATATATATATATATATATATATATATATTTATCTAAGTTTTGTGTTTTATTACCAACATGAAAATCACCACTCCAAAAAAAAAAAGGTTGATGCTGCATCAATACGTTTCAAAATTAGCATGAATATCACTGCTCTAAAAAAAAAAAAAGTTGATGTTGCATCAATACGTCTCAAAATTAGCATGAAAATCACTAACATTTTAAAAAAAATATTCAGACTTCATAAATAAAAATATTAGAATGTCGAAAATGTGCTCCAAAAAAAAGGGAGTGATTCTGCATCACCACTTTTCAAAATCGGGTGCTTTTTATGCTACCAAAAAAAAGAAGGTAACAGTGCGGTTACCTATTTCATCGGTAACACTATTTTGACAAGTCGTGGCTCCTATACTAAAGAATCAACATAGTATAAAATTGAGAAAATAATGCATTGCCTGTCACTGGTGTTGTGCAAAATAGTCGAAATGATAAGTGAGAGGCATTGCACGTCTTGTCTACCAAATGTACCTATACGTAACTGACTTCCAGGTACTTGAAACTCTAAAGGAGACAATACATGTGCTCCAATGTATCTCTGGGAGTAAACTAGCTGACTCCCTGCTACAGAACCAGCTGGAACCTTTGGGAATGAGAGAAAATCCACCCCTCTCCTCGATAGTCCTGTAATAAAATAAATATCCTCCTTAGTGGGTGTGTACCACTGGTCAGGACCAACCTAGAAAGCCTGTCGGTGGGCATTCCACCTGCAGATAAGATATCTCAAAAACACACTATGGGCCTTTAGGGAAGTAGCCTCCTCATAGAACTTGAGGAGGCCTACCTGCCTTAGGATCCCTTGGGTATCTACTGTAATAAGGTGAGGGTATGCATCTCTCTCCCTCTCTCGTGCCTCCCACTCGTGAATCATGTCATACTATTCCGCCTTTTGTTGCTGCTGTTCCTCCTCTTCTCTCTGACTCATTGACATATTAAACAATTTTTTTTATTAAAATAGACATGTATTTAGGAATATATATATATATATATATATATATATATATATATTTTTTTTTTTTCTTTTGGAAAAAAAAACAGACCATTTGGTGCACCACAAAAACAGTCACGCACTAGTTCCAGTGCTTCTTGTGTTTGTAGCGCACCAGTGGCGGTGCCCCAAATGAAATACAATGCACTGGACTCGGTGCAGCTAAAATTTTTTCAAGCACTGTTGACTATATCTGATGTCAGAATAGCGGTGCGCTAACTGAAATATACACCCCGGAGCATATAGTCGTGTCAACGCACCGACTTCCTGATAATTACATAGTCGATGGTGTGGTATTTTACCCGCCCGTACCATTGACCCTTTCAGAATGCCGAATGCGATGCGCTAAAAGACTCCGAGGCAGATAATTTCGTCAACGCACTGCACTGATATTCTCATGGTCAACGGTGCGCCTGGCTTAGTGAGCGCACAGCATTTTTTTATATTTAAAATAATGCGGGGTGCCTTTTGGTACCACCCCGGAAACAGTGCGGATATCGTTAGCATCGACAGTGGTGCGGCCTGTAAATTTTACAGGTAGCACCGTGTTGAGGCCTCGAAATTCGCTGGAATAACATAGGGGATGACCACTCGGTCCAGACCTTAAAGCAGTTCCTTTTCCGTTTGGAATGGTGGCTCAGACTAGTTTAACTAGGTCCAATTACCTTCTCTCAATCTCCATTGGCTTAAAATATGACTTTTATCTATCAATGGGAAAGAGACATCAAATCATTTCTCTTGTCAATCGGACAAGAAAATGATCCTTAATATAATTTGGGCTTAGCCAAGCCACAATTAAAGTTTTGCCTCTTTGGGAAGAGGACTTTTTAGGGATGTATAATTTAATCTATATGCAATATTATTCTAAGATGCAAGCAAAAGAAACTATTTTAATCCTATCTAAATTAGGTAGATATAGATCTATCCCAAGTGAGAGAAAGATGTTTTAAATAATTTAGATTGAAATACGTTTTTTTTAAATGAACATCAAGCTAACGAAGTAGTTCAATTAACTGATATTGTGAATACCAAACACATTCTATCTAGAGACCTTAACTGAAATAAGAAATCAACAACACTAAGGAATTAGTTCTCAAAATGATATTGATTATTTAATCAGTAACTTGAATAATTAAACAAAAACATGCAGAAATAGTTCACAACATGTCACTATTCAATAAATCAGTTTTATAAGACAGATTTATGAGTAAATAGTTATTCAGAAATCAGAATTCAACCCATAAGAGTAGATACAAATAATAACATAAATTGAAGCAAATTACTCATACCGACAAAAGTGCACAAGTATGTGAATAAATTGACACATTCATGTTATCATAAAATGAAACCAACATTTAAAATAATAGTATTATAAATACCAATTTACTAAGTCTATTTCTCCAACTCTGGTCTCTAACAGTCTTTTACAATGCCTAAACTTCTATTTTCAAAATCAGAGCTACAGTACTGCAAGACTCTGTTCATTATACATAACTCAGAATGTAAAAGAAAAACCTCAATAATCTCCAGGTCTGAGATTCCTCTCCTCCCACCTATAACTCTAAATTCCTAATACAGAAGTGCTTTTAGAATTCCAGAATTGCAAAGGAGAGAAACTCCTATTACATTTTGATATCTGCTATTTATCAAATTTACAAAAGGATTTCTTCATAGGAAAGTTTGTTTGAAGAGTGGTTTTGCTCCATCAATTTTAATTTTTTCAAAATCATATTCTTCAATTGTTGGAGCCTTCTCATTGATTGAGATCTTCTTCTTCTCATCTCTTTAGTTGTTTTTCTAAAAACAAATAAAAAACAAAATTAAAATGCAAAAATAAAATCAAAATGTCAAATCTAGAAATTAAAATAAATTCAATTGAAACTTAATTAATTAAATAATTGAAAAGGAAATATAAGATTTCTTTTGATGTCTGTGCTAATATAATTGGCCAAGGAGAATATAGACGAATGGATCTGCACTCATAAGAAGTTGAGGCAAATGAAAATGCAAAAAATAAAACTCATAAAATTAGTTTTGTTTAAAAATTCGGAGCTTGATCTTTTGCTTAATTTTAGGCACAATAAATGATCAAATCTAGAAATGAAACATCTTCAGGAATAATCTCCATCATTTTATCTTTCCAATGAGCTATCTTGGGCCTCATTTGGCCAAGTAAAATTCCATTTATGAGTCTCTAAAGTTGGTATATTAAAATTGCCAAAAAATTGGAATTTTTGTTGCTTGGGCTAAAAAATCAAAATTTTAAATTAAATTCTAATCCTATATATAATTATAATATTTAATTAATTAATGCTAATTATTCATCTAATTTATTTATAATCTAATTCTAAATAAAATTATAATTATCTATTAATTAATTATAATTACATTATTAATTTTAATTAATAAAAACTAATTGAAAATAAAATTAAACTAATTTAAAAAAATTGATTTATTGATTTAAAATATTATATTAATATTATAATTCAAATTATATTAGAATTATAAAAACTATTATAATTAAAATATAATATTAATTTATAATATTATATAATAAAATTTATGTTAATTAATAATTCACAAAATATACGCCGGATGCGGCTGATTAAAGGCCATCCGGGAACGTGGCACTCAGACCACTTCCCGATGGCCCTCGCCGGTGCAGCCCACATGGCTCCTGGTACTATCATTAACTACAGTCTTAATGTCTTGCCTGATGCGAATTCTCTCCGCCTTGAAAGGCTCATTTGGCTCCCCGACATGGTCATTGCGTTTGGTATGGAAGGTTTGCGCTGCAATTTGAATGGAGAGGGGAACGGCTTCGGCTCTCCTCAGCCATTGCAGGTAATCTGCTCGCCTGCGAGCATTGAAGCCGCCATCAAAACAACTACAGGGAAACGTTGCTGGATTGTGGCCTGTTTCGAACCTGCGCCTAATTGCCATTTCTCTCATAGTCCTTGGTGCAGTCGCAAAGATTGGAACAACATTGCTCAGACAGGTAATTCCGCCACTTCCTCTGTCAGTTTGCTTCGTGGTTTCAGTAGCACTTCTCTGAATTCGTCTGCTCAGGAAGGGGGAAGTCAGCCCTCTCATTCTCCCTCCGACTCCTTGGGGATTCTCGCTCAGACTTGTTCTGCTTTTGTCACCATGCCCCGCCTTCGCGAGCGCATGCGAGCCCGGAGGGGATCCTCTCGTGGTCGGCTTCCTAACCATCGTGTGCCTCCCTCTCCTGCTCCCTTGTCTGAACTTGCCTCTGGCATATCCCCTGACACCTTCTCTATACCGCCTGTTCCCCTTGAGCCTCCTGCTGTTGTCAGCTCCCTTCGTCCCTCCATTCGTCAGACCTCTCAGCGCTCTGAGCTGAGGTTCGAATGCACCTCATGTGATGCCACTCTCACCACGTTCATCACTGTGACCCTGAGGGAAACTGTCCCGATTTTCGCTCCACCCAGCTCCTCCACGATGGCCGCTCCCTCCTTCAGCAACAGCTCTCCACGAGATGGCCCTGCTCTTTCAGCTCCTCAGCTCAAGCCTTCAATGGAGATAGCGCGCGAGAAGGGTGGAAATGTTCCAGGTGAAGCTCAGGCGAACAACAATGAGCTGTACACATGCAGAATTGTGGAAGAAGACCCCTCTCCTCCTCATGGATCTTAGCTGTTATAGCTTCCAGGTTTTTTTAAATTCTGGGCAAAACTATAAGCATCTTAGCTACACTGCTTTGCTGTACAGGCAGTTTACTTATTTCAGCTATAGTTTCATTTTGTTTTTTGCAAAACTAAAGCCGGTTTCCCTATTATGGGCGGCTAAGACATTATGGATTATTGGACTGGTTTCCCGTAATGGGCAGTCCCGACTATGCTTGTCTTGCTTGATCATCAGGCACAGCGTTCAGGCTTCCCTAGCTGACGCTGGTGCAGTTTTGTACTAATATTTTATACATAATAGAATTTAGCCCTACTTAGAAAAAAAAAAATAATTCACAAAATATAAAAATGCACACAATGTAAGAGAGAGAGGAGGAGTAGAGGGATAAGACAGAAGATCGCAGAGGGATGAAAGTAAAAGTAAGTGACGCGGCAGGCAATCGAAAATCGTAGAGTTAAAGGCTTACCACAAATCACAGTCAAAGGCTTATCACAAATCACAGTTGGAGACAGTTAGCGATAAATGTTTCACAATAAAATAGTAAGATATGCGATATGGGATGGGAGTGATGTGGCGGTAGGCAGGTAAGGGTCCCACATGATATCGCATCAGCATTTCGAAAGGATAGCACATGAATGTGGTGAAGTTTTTGCGATGGACGATATGCAAAAAGGTAAGGGGTCCTACCAAAGGTTTCACGTGGCAGTTAGTTATATATAATGTATTTGTTCGATGGGAGGTAGAGCTTATAATATTGAAATTTCGAAAGTTAAAATAAGTGGATTTTGGGGATTAAATGGGATTAAAAACATTAAACTATGGGTTTTAAATATAGTTTAAGTTATGAAGAGTTTGGATATTGGGAAAAAGGTGAAAAATAATAAAAACGAAGTGAGGTCAATATTTACAATAATTGACTATTTTAACTACAAGAATTAAAATATTGGTACACTTTATACAAGTTTTTTAATCCAAGCGATAAAATGATCAAAACTTCAAAGGAGTGTCATTTACAAACTGTTTGACCAAATGAAGTGAAACACATATTGTTGGAAAGCTTATGAAAAACCAGATTAAATTAAAACAATCAAAATAGAAATCCGATAAAAATGAAAAATTACAAAATTACAAAATAATTAACTTAATCAAAATCCTAAAAGGTGTTTAACCAAGAATATTGTAGAAAGGGTCCCCATTATTTGAAGTACATAAGTAAAAAATGGGGGGGTTGTGTTTTCTCATAACACACTGCTATCCGGTGCGATCTGAATTTCTCAGGCGCACTGCATGACAATTTTGTTTTTCTTTTTTAATGGTTATTTAAAATTCTAATCCGCTAAAAAGCTTAATTATGGAAAAACTAGAAAAATATCTGTACATTTCGCCGTTGAGGAGGCATATTGGCTCTAGAATTTGCAAAAGAAAAATTTCCCACCGTTTTTCAAAATGCAAGCTAGAGATTAGTGGCCAATGCACAGCAGTAGTGCATGCAATGGGTGCAATGGGAGCACCGATATCAGGGTGGTTCAGAGAAGGGGAAATGGCACCGGTGCTTGAGAGCTCTAGAGCATTGAGGAAAGTGAAAAATGCTATTTTTTTGTCGTAATTTTCTTTTTTATTTGACCCTGTTCTGGTGCGCAGGTTTTATAGGCGCACTAGTGTGCTTAGTTACCACCGGGTGGTGTTAGATTTGGCACGTTGTTTATGATGCACCAGGGTGGTTCCCCAATACCACATTGGGATGTTTCAGTTTTGGCGCGATGTTTTGATGATGCACCGGGGTGGAATATTCGTAAAGCACTGGTGCAGAATAGTCGTAATGCACCGGTTTTTTAGTCATATTTTTTTTTATTTATTTAACGCTATTCTGATGTGTGCGTTTTATATGCGCACCAATTCTCTTGGATAAGAAAGCACCGATATGTTTTTGTTTTGGAACAGTATTTTATGATGCACCAGTATGGAAGATTTGAGAAGCATCGGTGCATTACCATAATAGGACGCCCCAGGTGGGTGTGTACATTGTGCACAGTGTCTGGTGTGCCAACGTTTTGTACGCACCGAGGATTTCTATGGTAGAGCACACCAGTAATTAAGAGCTCAGGAGCACTGAAAAAATGAAAAATCTGGGTTTTTTGTTGTAATTTTTTCTTTATTTTACCATTTTCCGGTGCGCATGGTTTATAGGCACACTGGTTCTGTTTCTTACAAATGCACCGGTCGGTTTGTGTTTTTGCGCATTGTTTTATGATGCA
Source organism: Pinus albicaulis (assembly GCA_034641835.2). Classification (NCBI taxonomy): domain Eukaryota; kingdom Viridiplantae; phylum Streptophyta; class Pinopsida; order Pinales; family Pinaceae; genus Pinus; species Pinus albicaulis. Next base: position 1,317,737,872 of record CM076581.1, on the reverse strand, counting down.
TCAGTGCAGTTTCTTAATATCGCATCGGGCGGTTTCGGTTTTGGTGCGGTGTTTTATAATGAACCGACGCGGAAGAGTTGTGAAGCACTGGTGCTCTACAATACAACGACGCACCGGGCGGGTGTGTACGGAGTGCACGGTGTCTGGTGTGCTAATGTTTTGTATGCATCGGTGCTTTCGAGTTTCAAGAGCACTGATGCGATGTTTAATGATAAGTCCATCGAGCGGAAAACATTCGTATAACCCTCTGCCTGCCAACCTCCTCTAGTAATCTCTATTATAAATGGATGTATGAGGTATTTTTCTATGGGGTTCCTCAAAAACATCCGATAGAGGGTCTTTTCCTTGTAGTGTAAAATTTTTAAATTTGTAAATTTGTAAATTTTAAATAATTGTAAAATAATAAATCTAGAATAATATCATTTATTGTAACATAATAAATTTTAGAAAATAATGAAAATAAATTCATGTACTTTAGAATTATAATTATTTTATTATGATGTTAGATACAAAAAAAGGACTAATTTATACAATACGCCATTGTTTTTTAGATCAACATAATTGCAAATTATCAAGTGAATTATTGATTTTAACATTAACAAAATGCAAATTACCAATAAATTCAAAATACATATTATAATGTTTCGAAAAACCCATCTTAAAAAGTACAAATATTGATGAAATAACACATGTACCATACTACTCTCGGTTCTCATGATCACCCTCATTATCTTCCAGCTCGCATGGCATGATAACACTATTGTTCTCAAAAATATGTTTTGATCTAAGGTCATGTGTCAATACGAACCACCAATCCCTATCCAACACATCTGGGTAAAAAGACACCTGCTTGCAGTGTTTAGGGAAAACATAGGGCTCCTTAGCTTCATCCCACATCTTTCTAGAGTTGATACATATCAGCATATTATCGCGATCTTCCTTTACATTATTCCGATCAAAGGTGTCCCACCACTTGCACCTAAAAATAACACATTAGAAAGAAGAGAAATCCACTTCAATGATCTCTTGTATATTTCCGACATAACCTAACGTCCCTCCTACTAGGTTTTGATCACGGTGGCTAGATCGACTAGATTGATCGAATTCGACTTCCACTCCATAGTCTTGTGTGATGTTTCCAGCATCGACATTTTCTGTGCGAAAATGGTGTCCATATGCCCACATAGATGGGAACAAATGCACCTATTATAAAAAAGTTAAAAAAATCATAGTGTCATGTGTCTTATAATAACCCAACAGTTAAAATATGAAATGTAGATGTCTTGATATAATTTTCAAATTTACATATAAATTAAAAATATTATTACCGAGTTGTTGCACCCAATCCCTACATTTAGCGCATCCTCTTCAACACGTGGGTAATGACCAGTAGCACCGTATTTCTCTCTGACTTGGTTAGCAACCCAACTGTTGGGGCATATTTTTGGCATATTTTCTTTTAAATAATCAAGATAAGGCGCACTTCTACCATTCAACCGTCTGAATTATTTCCTGTCACTATCCCATTTCATCCACTTTTGTTCGTACAATGCGACCCATGGTTGTGTCGCTTCATAATTGTAAAGAACGAATTTATTGATTGCTTCAATTTCTGCATTAGCTGATGAAATCAAACCAACATTATATAGTACTTAGAGATCAAAATATAGATTATATCTAAGTTCAACATGAATATTAATTATTTTTTGTAAATTTTAAAAATTATAAGTCACTTACTCTTTATAAAGTGCCTTTTTCCACTCGTTTAGAGAAACTCCCCTTCTCTTTTGTCTTCATCCCTTTCATCATCCCAAATCACCACACCCGGTCTATTGTCGATCTGCTTGATGTACTCACTGGAATAATAGAAAGAATCATACGATATTTACCCCTCTTCATGTACCTCTCTAAGAATAACATCCAACGACAAGAAACCCCTCCAACTAATTCAACCTCATCTACTAGGTGGATTAGAAAATGAACCTGCAAGTCCATGAAACTCGTCGGCAGTTCCTTCTCAAACATACAAACAATATCAACTATCTCTTGATGCCACCATGGAATGCTAGCCACATGAATATCTTTTGATGTGATCCAACATACAAATGCAGATAATTTAGATATGGCACGTCCTAGGTCTTGAGGGAATTCATGTTTCGCACACCCACGCACGAACAAAGGATAATGACACTGCAAAGTTATAAAGACATGCAATAATATACAAAATTAGTTATGTTTTATGATCCCAGCATGGGATAAAATTTATTAATATAAAAAAATAATAAAATCATGCTTTTGACATTATACGTACTCTTAGAAGATTCAAATGGTCATGCGATTTCAGCCCCGAAAAATGGTCATCCACGGTGAAGCAGCGCCGTAGTGAAGACCCGTATGAAGTTGGCACCCTCACACCCATTAGAATTTCCTTTGCCAAATATATATCATCTTTTTTTAAAATCCATGGGACATCACCTTCTTTGAAAAACCATGAATTAGAGGGACCAACGCCTACCTCTGATCTCATACTTTCTAGTCATCTTGGCCAATGTTTCTTTTTAGTTTTTGAAGTAATAAGATTTTTCCTAATAGCCAATGTGTCACTTTTTTTCGATGATATGTGCCTCCATAAAGAAGATGAAACATTTTTAAATATATGCATGGGATCTAATAAGTGGGTAATATTAAGATGCTCCCAATATGGGAGGTCATAAAAGATAGTTTTCCTTTTTATCCCAATGGGCAATTTCTCAACATAGGTGTCAAAGAAATCTGTATCATCGAACATAGGCTCCCCTTTGAATCAAACATTTCTATGAACTCCTTCTCCTTCTCTCTCTCATATGCTCTAATATGTTCAGCTGGTGTCATTATTGGAGGCCTTTGGGTTCTCTCTCGTTTACCATTGAAAGTGAATGCTTCTCTTCTATAAGGGTGTTCTTCTAGTAGGAAGACCCTAGAGAAATCATACACTGGATTTTGTAGGTCCTTGGACCATATAGCTTTCAGAGAAGTCCACAATATTTACATCCAAAATACCCTTTTGTTACAAGACCTGCGAGATTATATTTGTATACATTAATTAATATGCATGACACGTTAAAGAATATCATGAAGATCAGAACAAATATTACAACGAATTAAATAAATAATATGTGAAAGAATATTTTTACGTATATAAACAAATCAATAAATTAAACATGTAAATTACCAGAGAAAACTCCTAAGCCTAGATAATCATGTGTCGTGTAAGCACATATGCCATATAATGTAAAACTCCTCTCTGCTACGATGGGTCTTGATAAATCATATACATTTATCCCATCCCATAATTCCTTCAACTCATCTAATAGTGGTTGTAAGTAGACATCCATATTATTCACTTGTCTTCTACCAAGGACTATGAGAGCCAACATAAGATGTTCATTCTTCACGGAAAACCATGGGGGGGTATTGTTATTGATCATTACTACAGGCCAAACATAATAGTTGGTGTTCTAGAGGGAATATGGGTTGACGCCATCCATGGCAATGATGAGTAGAGAACTTCGTACCTTCTTCCTTGAATTTTTTGGGCCATGTATCCTCTATATGCTTCATGGCTATTGAATCAGCTGGGATCCGCATAACTCCCAACTCACTTCTATGTGAGGCATTCCATCCCTGCAACATAGCTAATTCTTTGCAACGAAAGAGTCTTTGAATCCTTGGGATTATAGGCATGCACCTCAATATCTAAAAAAGGAGGACTAGTACGTGATTTACACTTCTTTTTTTATTTATCATACCTATCATGCCCACATTTCAGTCACATCTCTTTGTCTGCATATTCTCCTCTATATATAATACAATCATTTTGACATACATGATATGATATGTACTCAACACCCAACATTTTCAACAATTTCTTTGCATCTTCACAGCTACCGGGCAAGACATCATCACTCAGAAGAACCTTATCTTTGAATAACCTATAGTTGGTGATCATGGAAAAATATATTAATAAATGTACATTAATTTCGATACAATTATTAACTTTCATAAAATTTACCATTTGTAATGTTCATTGCAGTGTAATGATTATATTTCAAATTTATATAACGGAGTAATTTATAGTAACTTACCTCAAAAGTTCCGAGAAACATGGATTCGACAAGCCAAAATTTGCTTTCAAGTTGTACAGTAACATCATTGTCCCCAACTGGGTAGACTTTCACTAACTGCCAAGTCCAAAGAGAGGGGTGGTGGAAGCAAATTTACGGCTTTCTAAAAAGGTGTTAGCAATATGAACATCATCCCCTAGCTTATCATCGTTTTGGAATGGATCTAACAACATTGTATCCATGGCAGTCGTATCCCTTAAGTAATCATCCATACCAACATCTATTTGATTTCCTCCATTTCCAGCTTGTGAAGAACTACTATTTCCGTAGTCATTCCTAATTGGTGAATTTGGATGTAGCGAGAATTGAACCAGTGGTTGATTCAACCATTCTTGGTATCGTTCCTCTCCGATTTTTTCTCTTAATTAAATCTTCTCTCGATTTGACATTGTCATGGGGTGCAACAGAATATGGTAGGCAGGTTTTTCATCATCACTATAATCCTAATAATTAAAAAAATATATTTGAACATGATTAGTACAAAATATATGATATCAATTAGTAACCACGTTGAAAATATTGCATGATTATAAATTGGTTTGACATTGAAATAATCACATATTAATCAATATATATACCAAACAATTATAATTATAATTACCATCATTGTCCCGGGATTGTGGCTAGAAGATGCAATAGTGTTACAATTGGCAGGGTGAAGTGGCTGTCCATTTTCATCTACCAAATGCGCCTTGCGGTATGCAGCTCCTGATAAGAACTTTCGACGTTTTGGAGTAGTTTTAATATTTTGTGCATTTTAACTCGATGTTGAATATGCATGAACCTGCAAATTTGTATATATTATAAATTTAATTAAGCTGTGCATGATTGGCTGCATGGATAAAAAACATGAATTCAATTAGATAGTGAAAATATAAATAAAATCTGAAGTAAATATTACATATTGATATAGATAGGGAGAACTCCACGATGGACTTTTGAGAAATATTATGGAACGAGCTAGATTTTGAAGAATTTTCCATTCCATATAATTATGATATTTTCTCCCTGCATTTGAGTAAAACAACAATAAATTTTGGTGCACACACCTAAATGTAATTTCGGTGCGTAATGTACAGATCACCGCATTGGTGCATTTTTGGTAATGTGCACTGGTGTCGTTTTATACCCAGACGCACCGGTGTCATTTTATACCCAGACGCACCAATGTGGTTGGATTATGGGACACACCGGTGACGAATAACCACAAATAAAGAAAGCACAATTCTATTTTATTTAAGTGAAAAAAAAAAAGCGGTAAATTGAAAAATGGGTGGAAAAAATATTTTTGAAAATCTAATTTATACTAAACATTTTTCATTATTTCACTATTTTTGCAAAACTTTTCAGCCGAAGATTTGCAGGATACATACCTGGAGCAAACAGAGCATGAGAACACTATGGAGCAGGGAAATACGTTCGAACAGAAGTATTCAGACAATCATAATTCCAAACCTCTGGTGATTCAAACCTTGTACCATAGAATTTAAAACGATGTGAGTAAAGTTTATTGTGTTTTTTTTTAACTTTTTCTGGAGATTTTTTTATGCAGTAAAAGAAAAATCAAAGTTTATTGTTTTTTTTACTTTTTTCTACAGTGTTTTTATGCAGTAAAAGAACAAAATAAAAGTTTATTGTTTTTTTAACTTTTTCTGCAGTTTTCAGAAACAAAATAATAATAAAAAAATCCATTTTTAGAAACAAAAACCCTAGATTCTTTTTTTTCTACCCTTTCTTCTCCCTCTTTCTGTAATTTCAGAATTAGGGCTCTTCAATTTAGATTTATAGGGTTTTTATAGTCATAAGACATCCAACCCACGGTATGACTTGCATATTCGGATCCCAATCCATGTTGGCCCTTGCATGAATTTAAAAAAAAAGAGAGAATTTTTTTACCTTGGTCCATCCTGTGTAACATAGCGCACCGGTGCACTCTGTTATACCAGCACATTGTGAAAGTACAGTGATAAAATATGTGTGTGTGTGTGTGTGTTTTTTTATCAGTGCTCCATATGTAACATATGGCATCAGTTCAATATTTCATTATGGCGCACCGCGAACGTGCTGTTTCGCCAAAAAAAAAAAACCATTTTAGAAACAAACCCTATATTCTTTTTGTTTTCGCCCTTTCTTCTCCCTCTTTTTGTGATTTCAGAATTAAGGCTTTTCAATTTATATTTATAAGGCTTGTATTGATAAATATAAGCCTAAGACATCCAACCCATGGGACGACTTGCATAGTTGGATCCCAATCCTTGTCGGCCCTTGCTTATATATATATATATATATATATCGGTGTGCCCTGTGTACCTAAGCACACCAATACACTCTATTATCCCAGTGCACCACGAAAGTACTGTGATAAAAAATAAAAAAAACAAAATACTTTTTTCTCAGTGTTTCATTTGTAAAATATGCAACCGGTGCACTATTTCATTATGGCGCACCGCGAACGTTCTGTTTCGAAAAAAATAACTTAAAAAAAACACAAACCTTTCATTCTTTTTATTTCTCCCCTTTCTTCTCCCTCTTTCTATGATTTCAGAATTAGGGCCTTTCAATTTATATTTATATGGTTTGTATTGCTAAATATAGACCTAAGACATCCAACCGACATGTCAATTTGCATAGTCGGATCCCAATCCATGTCGGCCCTTGCGTGAATTAAAACAAAAACAAAAATTCATCGATGCACCTGGCATAACCTAGCACACCGGTGCTCTGTATTGTACAAGCGCACTGCGAAAGTAATGTGATAAAAAATTAAAAAACACTTTTTTTTTTTATCGATGTGCCATATGTAAAATATGGCACCATTTTATGCTACAAAAACTAACAGTGGATGATTTTTATTATTTTATCATGGTTAATAGGTGCGGTGATTGAAATGTAACGCACCAATGCTCCTTGTTGACATAAAGCACTGTATGGTCTATTATACTATTTGTGAAGTGTGTTTCTAAGACACCCACACACTGGCATCGGTGCGTAAACCATGAATGGCACACTGGTTTCTTGAGATTTTTTTTTTTTTAACTTGAAAATTTGACAATTTATTTATAAATATATTAAAGAATGATATGATACATGTTTGATATTGATAAAGAAATGACTGACAAGAGATCAAGTAACAAAAATATTGATAACACATCAAGAAAAGAAAAAAAGGCAAGTTCTTTGTAAGTTATTTACAAAAAATATTATTTTTGAACTATATGTAAGTTTAACTAAGATGTATTGTTTATTGTGTATCATGCAGAGCCACAAAATGAATAAGCTCGATAAGATTATTTTTGATCTAGGACTAGAAGAGAGTAAAATCTTGATGGAAAAATTGCAAAAGGATGAATCAGGTGAATGAAAAATACTATTGATCCAATATGAGTTTATTTTTTTAATTTTAATTAATAATATAATTAAAATTATTAGATAACATGTGTCAAACAGTCCATTAATTCACATATGTTTAATGTTCTATAAGAACCAACAACTTAGAAAATGAATGTTGTTCTAAGAAAATAAAAAAAATAAAACATGCAAATGAAAATGAATTGCTCCTTAGCTCATCTGAAGTGGTGCTGGAGGTTAAAAAAAGGGGGAAAATATGTTACAAAAGTTTGAAGGATTTAGTGGAACAAATGTATAGACGTTCTTTCCATTTACAATACAAAAACCAATCTAATGATTCCAAGAACCAAATTTTATCTAAACTATAGGAAGAGTTTCTAGAGAATTGGTCAATGAGACATGTCAGAAATTTAATAGCAAAAACGTACAACAACAAAAAAGAATGAATGAAAAAACAATATTTCTTTAAATGTTTGTCTAGAATTATTTATAAATATCACTTTTTTTATATTTACTGTTCATATATCAATATAAAAATTAAATAGTTTATTGTCATATTATATTTTCAGGAAGATTATAAAAATCTCAAAAGGTGAAAGAGCTGATATTAGAAATACGTCAATAGGAATGCCTAAAAATGTGTACAAGGAGATGGTCAAAGAAATGGACAAAATTGCTTCGCGGGAGGAGCCATCTCAACAACAACGTGCTTCAAATGTAATATGTAATCATTGAATTTTCGATCATTAGGTACAATAAATAAACAATTTAGCATTAAATATTAATTTTTAAGTATTTTCTTACAGAAAAGAAAAGAAAATAGAACCCATTCAACACATAAAACAGGACGACAAGGAAGAAAATGGTTGATATATGAGTTTGTGAGTAATTGTTACTTCCTTATAAAAACTTAACTAGATTTAATTTTTGTATTTTTTAAGTTGTTTTATAAAAATCATCATTGAATTTCTTCAAACAAGTGCTAACATACAAAGAATAACCATCAGAGGAATTAATTGAAATTGGGTTAAATATGGGTTGTGAGTATATTTTGGCATATAAGAACTTAATTGTGGAATTCCTAAGCACCTATCAATCTTGTTTTACTTAGTTCCGTCTATAATTAATAGAAAAAAAAATTTATATTAAATATATGATTTATTATGGGGTATAAAACTTGCATGAAACAAAGTATGGAACTGCGCTAAAAGATGAAATCTTGAAATATGGCATGTTGCATGGTTTTGAAAGAATGTGTATAGTTTATGAGTCAATTGTTGCAATGGTATGTCATTTATTTTCGATTTACATTGATGTATATTATTTAATATTGTAATTTTCATTATTCTCACCAATGTATATACAATCATTACAATTTATTTTAATGTTTGCAGATGGAATATGAAGAAGAAGAAAACAATCAACACCATGAAAAAAATATTCCTGAAAATAACCAAAGTCATGGAAGTAGCTCTAGTAGTGACAATAGTTTGAGTGAAGAATGATGATCAATATGTTTGGATATCAAAGCAAGGCATTTTATTTTTTGAAATATGTCTTTGAAATCAAAAATTTTCTTTAATGTAATGGACATAGTGTCCCAATTGAAAGACAAAAGGATACCAATAACTGTCCCATTTTGTATGACAAAGAATATATATATATATATATATATATATATATATATATATATATATATATATATATATATATATATAGTGAAATATGTTTTAATTTATTCTATTGCGTTCTCCATTGTCGTTCTCAAATGCACTAATAAAAATTTAATTCATATGAATATTGTTATAAGATATATATGTGTCGAATTTTGATGAATAATGAATTTTAAAAAACCACAATAATTATGATATGATATAACAAATTAATCCAAATATCACATTCAAATGCATTAATAAAATTTAATTAATATGAATATTGTTGTAAGATGTTTCAACTTTTGACGAATAATGAATTTAAAACAATCACAATAATTGCACTGTCACATGTTGATGTTTCTAAAAAATACAAAATCAAAACTGGTGTGTGTCAGTTACTGTACACCAGTGCGTTTGTATTCTTAAGTGCACCGGTGCATTTTTACGACCTATGGGCACCACAAAAATACCAAAAACAATTAAAAATATTGAGGCATTTGTGTGCTACAGCACACCGGTGCGTTTGTGTCTATATGCATCGGTACCATTGTATGACCTATGGGCACCGCATGAATACCAATACCAATTATAAATCTCGGTGTGTTTATGTGATACTACGCACCGGGGCATTTGTGTGTCTATACGCATTGGTGCATTTGTACGACCTATGGGCACCGCACGAATACCGATACTAATTATAAATCTCAGTGCATTTGTGTGATACTATGCACCAGTGCATTTTTGTGTCTATACGCATCGGTGCATTTTTATGACCTATAGGCACCGCATGAATACTGATACCAATTATAAATCTCGATGAATTTGTGTGATAATGCACGCTGGTGCATTGATACGACCTATGTGCACCGCACAAATCCCAAGAACAATTAGAACGACCCTATGTGTTGTATCACCAACACTATGCCCAATGTGGTTTTATACCTTAACAACCTAGTGCATTCTCCTTCGATTTCCTCAGGGCGCCTGCTACATGTATGCACCAATGCGTTAAATCCTGAGTAGCACACCGATGAAAAAAACATCCATAACCAAAACCTCTGTAACCATAAATGGATGTTGTAGCAAATGTTTTGTTGACAATTTTGGCCAATTTTATAACACAAAAAACCTCCTTTATAACCCCTGCTAGAGGGTATTTTCCTTATAGTGATAAAATCTAGATGGTCCAACGACTTACAAAATCCAGTGTATGACTGCTCCAAGGTATTCCTCCCAGAATAACACCCTTACAGACGAGCAGCATCCGCTTTCAATGGTAAACGAGAGAGAACCCAAAGGCATCCTATAACGACACCAACTAAATGGCTTAGAGCGTATGAGAGAGAGAAGGAGAAGGAGTTCATAGAAATGTTTGATTTAAATGAGGAGCCTATGTTCGATGATCCAGAATTCTTTGACACCTATCTTGAGAAATTGCCTATTTGGATGAAACATAAATATATATTTTATATTCTCCCATATTGGGAGCATCTTACGACAACCCACTTATTAGATCCCATGCATATATTTAAAAATGTTTCATCTTCTTTATGGAGGCACATATCATTGAAACAAAGTGACACATTGACTGTTAGGAAAGAAATTATTACTTCAAAAACTAAAAATAAACATTGGCCAAGATGATTAGAAAGTACAAGATCAGATGTAGGCGTTGGTCCCTCTAATTGATATTTAAAAGAAGGTGATGTCCCATGGATTTAAAAAAAAGATGATATTTCTTTGGCAAAGGAAGTTATAATCGGTGTGAGGGTGCCATCTTCATATGGGTCTTCATTACGATGTTGCTTCACTATGGATGACCATTTGTCGGGGTTGAAATCGCATGACCATTTGAATATTCTAAGAGTATGTGTAATGTCAAAAGCATGATTTTATTATTTGTTATTTTAATAAATTTTATCCCATGCAGGGATCATAAAACATAACTAATTTTGTATATTATTTCATGTGTTTATAACTTTGCAGTGTCATTATCTTTTGTTAGTGTGTGGTTGTGTGAAACATGACTTCCCCCAAGACCTAGGACATGCCATATCTAAATTATCTGCATTTGTATGTTGGATCACGTCAAAGGAGATTCACGTGGCTATCATTCCATGGTGGTGCCAAGAGATAGTTGAGATTGTTTGTATGTTTGAGAAGGAACTACCGATGTTTCATGGAGTTGCAGGTTCATATTCTAATCCACCTAGTAGATGAGGTTGAACTAGTTGGGGTGGTTTCTTGTCGTTGGATTTTCTTCTTAGAGAGGTACATGAAGAAATTGAAATGTTTTGTTCGAAAAAGGGAAAAGCACGAGGGTTCTATGGCAGAGGGGTACATATCATATGAGTTTTTCTATTATGCCAATGAGTACATCAAGAAGATCGAAAATAGACTAGGTGCGGTGATTTGGGACGATGAAAGGGATGAAGACAAAAGGGAAGGGGAATTGCTCCAAATGAATGGAAAAAGGCGCTTGATAAAGAATAAGTGACTTATACTTTTTCAAATTTACACAAAGTAAATATTGATGTTGAACTTCGATGTAATATATATTTTGATATCATATGTACTATATGTCGGTTTTATTTCATCAACTAATATAGAAATTAAAGCAATCAATAAATTCATTCTTTACAATTCTGAAGTGACACAACCATGGGTCGCATTATAGGAACAAAAGAGGATTAAATGGGATAGTGACGGGAAATAATTCTTACGGTTGAATGGTAGAAGTGTGCCTTATCCCGATCATTTAAAAGAAAATATGCCAATGATATTCCCTAATAATTGGATTGCTGACCATGACCATGAACTGCTCTTGGGAAGACAGTGCGCTGACCTAACTATCTGCACTAGGGCAGATATTTTGGTCAACGCACTGCCCAATAGTAGTACATGGTCAACAATGCAGTCCTATAAATGTTCACACCATTAACTATGTAATGCTATCAAGCTGACAGTGCGCTGACCTAACTATTCACCCCGGGACAGATAGTTTGGTCAACACACCGCTCTGTCAACACTAGTACATAGTCAACGGTGCAGTCATTTAAACATCCGCACTGCCATATTATTTTTAAAATTATTCACGATGCACTTTTTTCAGTACCACACCGGAACCCGGTGTGGTTTCCGTTAGCACTATTTGTTGTGCAACCTATAAATTTATAGGCAACACCGCGAACGATGTGAGCCAAATACCTCGAGCACACTGCGCATATATATATATATTTTTAAACGGTTAATTTTAAGGTTTTTTCAAAATATAATCCGCTAAAACATTTATTTATTGAGAAACAAGTAAAATACTTGTACATTTGTGCGTCAAAGAGGCATATTTGCTGAGGAATTGAAGAAACAAAATTTTTCACTGTTTTCGAAAATTAAAACTCCACAGGGTGGGAAATAAATGGTAGCAATGCATGCAATGGGAGCACTGATAGCAGGGTGCCTCACAGAGGACAAATTCACACCGGTTCTTGAGAGTTCTGGAGCACTGAAGAAGTAAAAATGATGGTTTTACGGAAGGTATTTTTTTATTTATTTAACCCTATTTCGGTGCGCAGGGTTTTTAGAAGCACTAGGCGATATTATCAATGACGCATTGCACGTCATTATGGTGCACTAGATTACTGCGACGCATCGGGCATATCTATACGTAGAGCACCAATGCGCTATAGTACTTAGACACACCAGGAAGGTTTGTACGAAGAACGCAGTGTCTCGGTGTGCCAATTTTTGGTACACACACGTGCGTTTGGAGTAAAATGCACCGGTGCAGTTTATGATGAGAAATGCACAGGACAAAAAATATCTGCAAAAACCTCCACCTGCCACCCGCCAACCTCCTCTAGAGACCTTTGCTACAAACGAATATTTGAGCTATTTTTATAAGGGGTTCCTAAAAAACATCTGCTAGAGGGTATTTTCCTTGTAGTGATAATGCCCATGCCTGGTCCAAAAATTTGTATTGTAAATATCCTATTCCTTGATGCATACCTGATTGTTATATCATCATTTGACACTCATATATTTTTGATGCTCTGTTCTATGGCCTTGGGCAACCTTTCCCCTTCAAACTTGATCACTTTGTTAAAAAACAATGTTTTGAATTCCATACGTGACTCTACCCTCCTAAAAACACGTACACACACGGGTACCTCCATATAGAACCCGTGTATATAATTTAAAATATGAAAAAAATATATAATATCCTATTTTTTGGGTGGGGTTTACGGGTTTCACCGAAAGGCCAGCTACAGGAGCCCGTGGCCTAACTGAATCAACTGATTTTGGGTGATATATATACACCTCATGGGAAGGCCTAAAGAGGACGAGAAGAGATAGGATATTGATACTATATTCTATTGGTCCTCAATCAAGTCTGAGTTTCCTTGTGCCTCCTGCACTCCTAGTCATAGGAAACCCTTGTTTCCTCATAGTGATGTTCATCTTAAAATATATGACATCCATGTGTATATGCTTGAGAGGTTATTGTTGAGGCTTGGGTTGGACAGATCCAGAGGAAGGTTTCGCTTGGAGGTGTGGTCGAATTAGATTGTATTCGTCCATATTCTTTTGTTGATATCAATAAAGAAGCTTTGTCTTGTTACCGAATGTTATGATTCATGTTATGATCTTATGATTTATGATTCAGGATTTATATCTTTATGTTTAATTATCTAACATTTATATTATGCACATACTTTGAACTACTTGATTTATACATGCTTCTATGAACTTTTTTGAAGGCCTGATAGCCTTGGAGGAAGCACATGGTTTGGAACCTATGGGAACGAAACCAAACATTGGACCTACGAGTATCTTCTCTTAACCCAAATTTGGTAGTTTATGTAGTAGGACTATGTGATTGTTGGCTTGTTGTTGATTGATTTCCCTTTGATCTATTGGGGTTATCAACCCTGACCCTAGGGAGTTTTCTCTCGCAATAGAATTGGCGATTCCGTTGGGGAATACAATCTTGTATTTCCTAACAAGGGTTTTTTGTCTCTTATTTTGGGCCTTTTTATTTTGTTTCTTTACTTTTGCTAGTGTCATTGGCTTGTTTTCAGTCTCGGCAGGTAGTGTCATATTTTGGATTAGACCCGTACTTTTTATTTTTCTTCATTGATCTATATATATGCACCTTTTATTACACATAGTTGCATACATACGTGTTTACTTCCAAAGAAACTTGCGTATACGCTAGTTTCTTCGAGCTCAGTCACTTATATACGTAGGTCTGTCTCTATATAGGCATGTATATTTGGTTTTGGTTGAATTTTTTAAATCATGTTCACAGTAAAGGGTCTTGCCTGATTTCTAATGATTTCTTGGAGTCATCATTAGTCTCTAAAAGTCTTGTTTTTTGTTGTTATCGTCTTTTCTATCTCTTTTTGTGAAAAAACCTTCTTAAACTAGGGTTTGCATTTTGATGAAGTTTTGGGTTTAGGCCTTCTTTGTGAAGTGCTTGACTATTACGTGTCTTTTGGGTAGTGAATTGATTTTCAATTCACTTATAACCCAATATTTTCATTACTTTGCTTTGCATTCTTGAAGTTGACCTATTTGGTTTCTTTTTTGTTTTTTGAGAAGTATTTTTGCAATCTTGGAAAGATTTTTGGCTTCCTGAAATCTCTCCTGATTTCTGAAGTATTTATGCTTATGCTCCGATTAATTTATTCAAGTTCTTAGTCCCTTTTTTCACTTTAAGTCTCATTATATTTATTATTATTCATGGCTTGTGAATTTTGAGGTCTTTTGTGCTTGATTTTGATCTTGGAGTTATTGGTTGTTTTATCTTGTTGAAAATTTCTTTATCCTTGAAAAGAAAATGATAAAAACATTTTGTTTGTTGCCTATCTTTTCTTTAGTTTTGGTTTTTGGTCTTTTTTATTTTTGAACAAGTGTGCAAATCTTATCTTAAATTTGAAATTTGTTGCATTTGGGAGATATTTTTCTTGTTATTTATTCTTCCTTGTGTGTCACATTTTTCCTTTTGGTTCTTTTTAAAGAACACATTTGTTTACTTTAAGAATAGTCCATAGAATCTTGCATTTGAACATTTTATTTTGCATTAAGGTAGTTACACTATAAGCATTGTAGCATTTTCAAGAGATGTTGAGTGTGTGAGTGTGTTTTAAAAAGAAAAGAAAGAGAAAAAAAGTTTTTCTTTCATAGTTTGCTCATAGAACCTTTGTATAAATCACTATTCATCAAAGAAAAAGAGTTGCATTTCACGTAGCCATGTTTTCTATTGATTTATTTTTGTGTCAAAAACATCATAAGTTGCACTTTCATTTACCTGTGACTTAAAAAACAACCATTGAAATAAAATTCTTAATTAAAATGAACTAGAGTTTTTCTTTGTCATAGATACATCAACTAGTCTAGGGAATTTAGGGCCTTTGAATAGGTGTGTGGAGAGTAAAAGCTTCAAGGCCACTCTAAATTGAAACATAGAAGTTGATTAAAGAGTGAAAATTCCAGTCTCGTTAAGCTATCCAGGAAAGGTCTTAAAACACAGGAGTTAAGCACAAGGGCGAGTGAAGGCAAGGAAAGAGAGATACCCCCTCTCCTACTTGTTGGATCCCGTGCCCATAACTGTTCCGCCTGGCTTCTGATACAAACTAATGACCTTAGTTTCCTTTCCTAGGGACCACATAGGTGACTGCAGGGGGGGAATACTCGTGCTACCTAAGGCAGGCATTTATCACTTTCATTAGTACTTCTGGAGTGTGCCCTTGCAAAGCTCAGGTACTTGCACTGACAAGGGATTTCTTCTGGAGGTCAAAGTAACTATTTGTGCTACCTTCGCTGGTAGGACTAGGTCGTAATTATCCCATACTATCTTCGGAAGGTTCTTATCTTCACTTTCCTGTATTTTGGTGTCCAATCCTAATAACCCAAAGTCGAAATAACTAGAAGTTGCTTGTTTGGTTGTATCTTTAGGGATTTTTTAGTGAGTGCTATTTGATCCTATATTGCCATAGGTTTTTAATTTTTGAGTCTTTAAAATTTCTCTTAATAATTAAAAGTGGTTGGCCGACCAGTTTGTCGATCTAGGAGGTTTCGTGGGCTCTTACGTATGAGTGTTGAACCTTCATCTAGAATGCATAGGAGCAAATATGTTGGTGATTTTCAACCAGTAGAAACAGATTCATTCGAGACTGATCCTCCCCTTGGGACTATTGTTTCATAAGGTGAACCTAGTGCAGTTCATAATTTGGATAGAAACACTCTGGTCCTTACTAGGGTGCTCTTCCAATCAGAAGATGAGGTTGCGATTTAAGATGTTCCTAAGTCCCCCTTGAATCCTTCTTCACCCCTTCCTTTTAATTTTCTGGATGTTCTATTGTACTTTGGAACCCCGACTCACAGGACAACGAGCCCTATTCACTCTCCTTCTTTTCTTTCAATAGCCAATTTTAGAAGCATGATTCCAGCTACGAAAGGAGGGGGTACAATTTATATCTCTACTATCACACCTAGTACCTATTTCTTGGCTCTACCTCTATTCTAGTTCCGAGTGGAAGATCCCAACCTTTTGCTTCTTACACTAGTTCCAATCCTCTCGGGATGCCATCCAGTGTGATTCCTTTAGTTCCTTCAACCTTCCCATCTATTATTTCCACATCAATGAACTAATGACCACCTACAATGGGATGCTTATCACCAGAACTGTGCGAGGCTCGAACACGTCTGAATGCCCTTGAGAATTTTAATTCCCCCAAAGTGGCTTCCATCCTAAACCCTTCCCTAGGAGATTTGAACATGTAACCTAGTGAGTATTAAACCCCACAAATACCAACTAAATCTACACCTTATAGTTTTATTTATTTATTTTATTAAACATACTTACACTAACACACCTAACAAAATGATCATCTAGGTTGCAGAGAAATGCCATTTCATCTACATGTGAATACCTGCAAAGAACATAAACATCACTTCAGTGATATAAGCATCGGTGTCTCTTAAAAACAAAAAACTGGAAATGATTAAAAAATAGCTCTTAGTAATGGGTTCTTTGCGTGAAATGATCTTAAGATCTTCAACCGTTTTGGTGTTTTCAACCAAACATTATGGCATTTGTGAGGCAGATTAATAACTTAGTAAAGATAGCACACCGAAAGAATATCAAGATGTATAAGAATTAAATATGGTAAGTGATGGACCTCTAAATTAGACATAAAATAAGGCCCATCTAACCTTTCTTAAGCCCATCTACCTTCCTTATATATATATATATTAAATCTCTCCTTCTGCACTTAATAATATTTTCTTATGCTTCAATATTTTCCTAGGAAGTTTTAAAGGTAACTTCATATTTGTGCCTAATATTAGTTAATTTTGTAGAATATTGTGAGAATATTTGGCAGATTATGCAGATTTGGAGAAGGAGAAGATTTAGAGACTTGCTCCCTGCCACTGGAAGATCAAGATTGGGGAATAAATGAGCACAATATCAGGAAATTAGGGAGAAATATTGGAGAGATTCAAGTTGGTTTTCCACCCTCCTCAACTCTGAAAGGCAACCAAAGGATCCTCATGAGATCCCCTCCAACAATTCAAATTCAAGAGGCAGCCAAGCAACTCAATCCTTGTTTACTTAGAGTCAAGTGGACTCAATCACCCCAAATATTATCTCCAGCGATTCAAGTTCCAGAGGCAGCTAAGCAACTCAAAGAGTTCACTCAATCTCTGTTTACTTGGAGTCAAGTGGAATTAATCACCCCAAAGATTCTCTCTAGTAGTTTTAGTTCCAAAGAAAGCCAAGCAACTCAAAGAGCAGAGCACTCAATCTTTGTTTACTGGGATTCAAGTGAACTCAATCACTATTTTCTAGGGAGCTATTGGTAGCTTCCCTCTAGAATAAATAGAGTAGAGCCAGAGCTAGGAAGAGTTGGTCAATCCTAGTTGATTCTTCCATTCCATTCTTCGATTCCATTCTGGTCCATTCGATGCAGTCCATTCCATTCCATTTTCATTCCATTCCATCGTATGCCATTCATTTCACATTCTATTAGGCTTTTTCTGTTTAAGACCTTCGGGATGTAATAAGATTTCATTTTTAATGCAATTAATAGATAGAATCCATTTTACTGATCTAATTCTAGAGAGTTGGGCTCGTGGGTTAAGGTCTAACCCATGTGCCTCAACTTCTCTGTTGTTTTCATTCTTTCCTTTATGTCATTTAGCTAGTTTTGTTTTTGCCATATATTTAGTTTTATTCTTGAACAATTAGCTAGTTTCTGATAGTTTCATTTCTTCTTATTTTTTCTTTCAGTGTGCTATGGTAGGTTTTCAATTGCTTATGAGAGTAATAGAATAGAGGAAGAAAAAAAAGTTGTGGATCGATATCCCCTTTTCATCTCTATCAATAGAGCTCGAGGAGGGTGAACCTTCCCATGGACCCAAAAACTACTTTCTATTCACTATTTTTATCATACATTTTTTCTGTTTTCTCGTGCATGAATCTGCAAGTTTGTTTACAGGAATCAGTATTAAAATTTTGGAGAAGTTCACCTTCGCCTTACCACTTCATTTTTCATCTCTGTGTTACGCTTCCAGACACCTCTGTTACACTCCATCTCCCTCCTTTTCTCTTCCTATCAGTTTTTGCACCTTTTTTTCATAGAAAACATTAAAGTTTCGCATGAGATATTTTACCTTGGACTTTCCCGATTATCACATCTCGTCCATCACAGAACCCCTTCCCTTTCCTTTTTCGTTCTTCAACATCTCAACAATTTTCCCTTTTTCACCTCACCTTTACTTTTTTAACGCAAAACGCTTGGAACCCACTAGATTTTGACCTTCACCTTTCCCCCTCAAACTTCATGTTATCGTACATCGCAAATCACACATCGCAGTGTTTAGTCTCTTCTTTTTTTCCGCTCCTTCTTCTTTGCCGATTGCGATAACTACGGTACATCGCAATCACACTTTTCACTCTCCTCCTAACTGCACTATCGATTTTCCACCAACCTTGCAATATTGCGATATTGCAAAATTGAAAATCGCAAATCGTAGTTTCAGTTGTTTTCTTTTAAGACTTACTGCTTTTTATCCACTGATTGTGATATTATTATTGCACTCCGCCGCTGGTCCTATCGCTACATCACACATCGCAAATCACAATCTTTATCCTGTCGCAAATCACATTTCACGATCTTTATCCAATCCTTGTTAACACTTACTACTCATTTTTTTTTATTTTTATTTTTTTCTGATTGCGATATTGCGATATCGCATATCGCAGATCACAACCTTTGCCCTTTTCACAAATTTCATTTTGCTCCCACTCCCGAATTGGAATCCTGCTTCTCCGCCATCATACTTTTCAATTCATTCCGCTTCGAAGCATTTTTTTCATTATAACAAAGTTTTAATAAGTTTTAACCCCCTCTTTCCACTTCTAAGCCTTGTTTCATGCATTAAGCCCTCCATTAGCACCTTTAGCCCATTTTCCCCCAAACTACAAGCACACTTCTTAAAATTAGAATTAGGTCATGAATAGTTTCATAGAGAGGAGCATGATAGATAGACCATAGGATAAGTAGAGTGCATTTAGCCGTTTGTCCAAGTTAAGCGTGGTTTAGAATTAGTTTCCTTTCTGTCATTTCTTTTCTGCAAATTAAATTAGTTTCCCTCCTATCATTTCTTTTCGCCAGTTTAATTTAGTTTCTTTCTGTCATTTCCTTCATGCACATTAAATTAGTTTCATTTCCGCCATTTCCTTTCTGCAAATTAATTTAGTTTCCTTTCTGTCATTTCCTTCCAACAATTTCATTTTCAGTTTTGATGATAGTTTAAGAAATAGCACCCTTTCGTAAAGAAAAAGAGGATGACATGGACATAATGCATCTGCTGTGTATATAGCACTGTCACCTCCAAGTTTGTACGAACCTCGGGTTGATAAAGTAAATTAGGGAAACCCCTAGAGTTGCAACACTCTTCGTGCAATACCTGGGCTCACCAGTAAGAAAACCAATTTATTTGACATTTTGATGAAACAAAATTGATTAGTCGATAGACATAGCATTATTCCACACAATGTACTCATATTTTTGAGTAGTTTCTTCTTATTTGAGTCCAATGCAGTCTCAAAGAAAATACATTATGCTTTCAAATATTGTCTGAATAAGCAGTTAGTACTATTCCACCTCTAGGGTTTATCGCATATCCTGCCATTCACTTATCGAGGATTCCTAAGCCCACCAAGGCACACAATACCTGAATTTACCAAGACCCATAGTCTGGTTCAAGGGTCACTACTCTAGTGGATTTACTGAAATCCATAGTCTAGCTCAAATATCATGAGGCCATGTGTTATTTCTTTCACAGATCTACCTCACTCAGTTTCGAATAGATTCGGTGATCCAGCTCAACAAAACATGAGAACCCCATAACACCATGGCTATCCAGAAATGGGAAGGCAAGGCCAAAGAATACTTTCACCCCTAGCAAAACCCATGCCAATGACAACAAGAGAACCAAGAACAAACATGCCTGACCATGCATGCCAAATCTAGAAATGAAATCACACATATAAATCGATACCTACAAGTAAACCCGTTGTATCTGCTTGATCCTGCTCTTCCTTGCTTGATCTTTGCTTCCTCTTTGCCTTATTTGTCTTTCTTGATCCAATGATGGAGTGCTCCAAGATAAATCCAAGTGTCCAAGAGTCAGAGAGAGAGAGAGATAATAGAGAGAGCTCCAAAATTGAACTCATAAAAAATTTACACTGACAAAAGGTACTAACTGATCTTCATAAGCATTTTTATTAATGAGGCCTCTATTCTCTTCAATTTTCAATTATTTTCCTTCATTTTCCTCCTTACATGCAACCTGTGACTTTTCACCATCATTTTATCCTAATTTCCATCATTTTCATAAATAAATTGCCAAAAATGCCATTTTGTCTTTTCCATTATTTTCCTTCATTTTCCTCCTCACATGCAACATGTGACCTTTCAGTGTCATTTTCTCCTAATTTTCATTATTTTCATAAATAAATTGCCAAAAATGCCATTTTGTCTTTCCAAATATTTTGTCATTTCCTTTTCCAATTTCCTTATCCATAATAAACCAAATGAACACATGCACTAGGATGTTTTGCCCAAAATTTAGCTTGGAATAAGTGTCTCATAACCGTGTTTATTATTTTTCCTTTATTAAATTTTATTACATGGAATTTTCACTAGGGTTGTTAGAAAATCCTCCCTCTTGTGGGAACACCATCATCGGTGTTTAATAACTCCTATAAACAACAAGGTTTTTGAAAGCAAGAAATAATGCCCATGGAACTTTATAACTTAGCTTGTTGCAGTATTTACAATGATCAACCTCCCGAGAAACAACCAAAATGGAAACATAACAACATGAAAACCATAATGACATGACACTGATGCCACTTATTGGAGATTTATAACACAGTTCATGGAAATATTTACATCGATATACATATGTACATATACCAAGTACCATATCAAAACATATACCCAAACATATACCAAAACATCTATCAAGGAAAGTTTCTCAACAAACGATTAAACAAGGATACATAACCCGCATCTGATCCACCATATCCCATGCAGCTTCATTGGGCTAAAAGTGCTTCCACTACACTTTAACCTACTTGATTGCTCGGTTCTGGAGCATGAAGACCTTTCTCTACAATATACACTAAGGTTTCAACTGTAATTATCCACTTGGTTCCACCTGCAATACAAACCAGTCAATCACCTGATTAACATATTTAACATACTTCTTAAGTAATGTTACATGGAAAACATCATGGAATTTCATTGTCATAGGCAGTGCAAGTTGACAAGATACTGGCCCAATCCTTTCAAGAATTTTGAAATTTCCACAAAATGGAGGTGCCATCTTGGCATGCGATCCAATCTGCAAGGAGCTCTTCGTTGGATTGATGCGCAAGTACACATGTTTCCCAACCTAAAACTCCCTAAAAAACTTTATTTGATCTATGAATAAATTTTCTGCATATCATGCACTTGCTAATCTATCTAGCCTAACATCCACTCTTGCACCAGTCAGATCCTTGGCTATTTTTTTCATAGAGAGAGCCCTCTATGGTTTGGTAAGGCTAGATACCAAACTAAAATATTGGTTTGAGGTTACCTTCATCGATTTACTTGTAGTTTTTGGACATTGTGGAGGCTAATAGGACTCAAACCAAAAGAACCAACCAAGGCTTACTAAGGCTAAACCATCTCACCCTCATCAATAGAAATAGGCTTTACCGCAATCCTCATCGGATCACTAGGCCATAAAAAAGCATGGATGTGACTAAATTTCCCCACCTACACTGTGAGGAATTTTCTTGACTCCTAGTCTATAGGCTTATCGCAATCTACAGTCTGATCTAGGGCACTAGGCCATAACCGAGACACCACCCTCCAAGCTTTACTATATATCCCTCCATTCACCGGCAATGATTCCTAGGCTTGATCAAGGGAAACCACCTCTAGGATTTATCGTATATCCTGCCATTAACTTATCGAGGATTCCTAGGCCCACCGAGGTACACAACACCTGACTTTACCAGGACCCACAGTCTGGTTCAGGGGTCACAATTCTAGTGGCTTTACTGCAATCCATAGTCTAGTTCAAGGATCATTAAGCCAAGTGTTATTTCTTTCAAAGATCTACCTCAGTGAGTTTCAAATCTATCTGGAAATCCAGTTCAACAAAAAATGAGAACCCCACAGCACCACGACTATCCGAAAATGCCATGGCAAGGTCGAAGAATACTATCACCCCTAGAAAAACCCATGTCAATCATAACAAAAGAACCAAGAACACACATGCATGGCCATGCATGCCAAATCTATCAAGGAAATCACACATACAAATCGATACCTGCAAGTAAACTCATTGTAGCTGCTTGATCTTGCTATTCCCTGCTTGATCTTTGCTTCCTCTTTGACTTCTTTTTCTTTCTTTATCCAATGATGGAGTGCTCCAAGATAACTCTAAGTGTCCAAGAGTGAGAGAGAGAGAGAATATAGAGAGCTCCAAAATTGAACTCATAAAAAAATTACACTGACAAAAGGTACCAACTGACCCTCATAAGCCTTTTTATTAATGAGACCTCTATTCTCTTCAATTTTCGATTATTTTCCTTCATTTTCCTCCTCACATGCAACCTGTGACGTCATTTTCTCCTAATTTCCATTATTTTCATATATAAATTTCCAGAAGTGCCATTTTTTCATTTCCATTATTTTCCTTCATTTTTCTCCTCACATGCAACCTATGATCTTTCACCATCATTTTCTCCTAATTTCCATTATTTTTATAAATAAATGCCAAAAATGCCATTTTTTCTTTCCAAAGCCTTTTTCATTACCTTTTCCATTTTCGTTATCCATAATAAACCAAGTGAACACCTGCACTGGGATGTTTTTCCCAACATTTAGCTTGGAATAAGTGTCCCATAACCATGTTTATTATTTTTCCTTTATTAAATTTTATTACATGGAATATTCACCAGGGTTATCATAGAATCCTCCCCCTTGGGGGAACACCATCCTCGATGTTTAATAACACCTATAACCAACAAGAATTTTGAAAACAAGAGATAATTCCCATGGAGCTTTATAGCTTACTCGTTGCAGTGTTTACAATGATCAACCTGTTGAGAAACAACCAAAATGGCAACATAACAACATGATAACCATAATGACATCACATTGATACTGCTTATTGGAGTTTTATAATACAACTCATGGTGGTATTTACATCCATATACAAATGTACATATGCCAAATACCTCATCAAAACATATACCAAAACATCTATCGAGGACATTCACTCAACCAATGAATAAACAAGGATACATAACCTGCATATGATCAGCCATATCCCATGTAGCTTCATTGTGCCCAAAGTGCTTCCATTGCACTTTAACCTGCTCAATTTATCAGTTCTAGAGCATGAACACCTTTCTATGCAATATACATAAAGGTTTTAGTTGTAATTCTCCACTTTGTTCCACCTGCAATACAGATCATTCAATCACATGATTAGCATATTTAACATACTTCTTAAGAAATATCACGTGGAAAACATCATGGAATTTCATTGTCACAGGCAGTGCAAGTTGATAAGATATTGGCCCAATCCTTTCAAGAATCTTGAAAGTTCCACAAAACGGAGGTGGCATCTTCGCATATGATCCAATCCACAAGGATCTCTTTGTTGGATTGATGCGCAAGTAAACCTATTCCTCAACCTGAAACTCCCTAAAAAATTTGTTCTGATCTGCATAAATTTACTACCTATCATGTGCTTCCTTCAAATTCTTCTTGATCACCTGAATTTCCTATTCCATTTATGCTAACATGTCTAGTCCAATCAAGACCCTGTACACTGGATCACTCCAACTTATGGGAGTATTACAACTCCACTTATACATTTCCTCAAATAGACTCATACTCGGTGACTCCTAGTAACTATTTTTGTAAGCAAGATCGACCAATAGAATGTACTCCTCCCATCTCCTTTGCTTATACATCACATACATCCTCAACATGTCCTCCAATATCCTATTGAACCTCTTAGTCTGTTCATTTGTTTGCAGATGATACGCTATACTCAAGGCCAACTTTGTACCTAAACCTACAAACAAGTCCTTCCAAAACTTAGAAGTGAACTCTGCATCCCTATCTGACACAATATTCTTTGGAACACCATGCAATCTAACCACATATCTAATGAGCTCCTGTGCCACATCACTAGATGAATATGTAGTTTGGAATAAAATGTGCTACCTTAGGTAACCTATCCACCACAACCATCATGGAATCATCTTTTCTAGATGTCCTCGGTAAACCTGTGAAAAAGCATAAGGAAATGATCCCCCATTTCCACTCTGGAATCAGAATCAGATGTAGTAGTCCATCGGATGCTTACACTCTTCTTTGACGTGTTGACAATCCAAACATCTAGCTAAAAACTCTATTGCATCCTTCTTCATATTCAATAAATAATAAAACTTCTTTACTACTGTCAATGTCTTCTGGTATCCTGGGTGGCTTGAATATAGTTTTGCATGAAACTCCCTCAAGATAATATTATTGAGCTCAATACTCTTTGGCCCATTTATCTTGTTCCTAAATTTGATCGAGTCATCTGCTGAGAGATGATAGTTCACATCCTATGCAAATGTACCTATGCTATGTTGTAACCTGCAACTGAGCTCCATTTACTTGGTATCCTACCGACTTGTAAGCCTATCCCATAGGAACTCATAGTTGCAATGTGATTCACCTGTATCCACATGTTAAGAGAATATACAATCCTTTTCTCTTTTCCCTTGCTGTATCTTATCTCAAAATCGAACTCACTAATCATGGCCAACCATCTAGCTTACTTGGAATTTAGATTTGGATGGTCAAATAAGTATCTCAACCCATTGTGATCACTAATTAGTACAAACCTCCTACCAAGCAGATAATGCATCCACATCTTCAATATATACTAACGAACTCATCGTATACTCAGTGACTAATTGAATAACATTTTCATATACAAGACCAACTTCTGCTTTTTTGGAATTTAGAAAAAATAAAAAATTTTAAACCCGCTAGAACAAATGAACTCATATTATAATCAGTGACATGTTATAATGAGTGACTAATTGAATAAAATTTTCACATACAACACTAACTTCTTTCTTTCTGGAGATTAGAATAATAAAAAACTTTAACTACTAGTTTTGATTGGTGTGGGCATTTGATACATCCACGATTAAGATGGATGTAATCCTTAATCTTAAGCTATAAATAAAGGAAGCATAAAATATCGATATGTAAATATCAAATTTTTTGCACCATCTCATATTGTTTGAAAAAGATTGAAATTTATAAAAATATATGAACATTGAAAACCTTTTATTTTATTTTATTTTTTGTTATGAATAGGTTGGGGCTAGCCTTTTTATTGGATGGAAGAACAACAATCCACTCATAATGGGATACTTATCACTAGGATTGTGCAAGGCTAGGCCTTTTATTAGATGAAAGAACATCAATCCACACACAACAGGATTGTGCAAGGCTCATTTGTGCCAGAACACCCTTGGGAAGTTTAAATCCCCAAAGGGGATTCCATCCTCAACCCTTTCACATGAAGTTTCAACCTGTGACCACCTACAATGGGATGCTTATCAACAAAATTGTCCGAGGCTCGAATGAGTCTGAACGCCCTTGGGAAGTTTAATTCCCCAAAGTGACTTCCATCCTAAACCCCTCCCCAAGAGATTCAAGCTTGTACCCTAATGAGGATTGAACCCCACACATACCAGCTAAATCTACACCTCATAGATTTATTTATTTATTTTATTAACAATACTTACACTAACACACCTGACAAAATCATCATCCAGATTTCAGAGCAACGCCATTTCATCTACAAGTGCATACCTTCCAATAACATAAACATCACTCAGAGATATAAGCATCGATTTCTCTTAAAAACAGAAAATTGGAAATGCTTAAAAACTAGCACTCAGCAATAGGTGCTTTGCATGAAATGCCATTTCAGCGTTTTCAACCAAACATTATGGCATTTTTAAGGCAGATTAATAACTTAGAAAAGATAGCACACCGAAAGAATATCAAGATATAAGGTAAGAAAACCCATTTATTTGACATTTTGATCAAACAAAATTTATTAGTTGATAGACAGCATTATTCCGCACAATGTACTCATATTTTTGAGTAGTTTCTTCTTATTTGAGTCCAAAGAAATCTCAAAACAACTACACTATGCTTTCAATACTGTCTGAATAAGCAGCTAATACTATTCCATAAGTTCTGCAGAACAATTGCATCCCAAAAGAAACGAAAAGAAACATCTCTTTCTAGCGAAAACACCAATCAGATGCAGAATCAACTAAGGAACCAGAAAACACAAGTCAAAAAAACATTTCCCACTTATGTCCTTTATATCTTACTACTCTTAATAATCATCATCCCCGCTGCCATAATCGTCGTCATAGCCCAAATTATCTTCAACTATTTATGCAAATCTGTCTTCAACCTTATCCTCCTTGTGGTTAACAAGCTCACTCAAAGCCAAGCCTCCCAAAGCCCCTGCCACGGCCCCAACTACCAGCCCAGTGCCCATGCCAAACTTACTACTCTCGGGCTTCTCAGGCTGCCCATAGTAAGGCACAGGGAGAGCCTTGGTAGCAGAATAGCCACCTGAAGAAGATCCCGTAGGCAGAGCCTCGTTATAATACGAAACCCCATAGGGACTAGGGTTTGATCCCGGATAAGGATTTGGTTTCCCATAAGGACTTGGCTGCACATAAGGGTTTGGTCGCTGATAAGAGTAAGGGTACCCTGCAGGAGGGTTGGGATACCCTGCGGGAGGATTGGCATGCCCTGCTGGAGGGTTGGCATATGGGTATTGTTGAGAAGGGTAAGCGGGGTTGTTTGGATTGTAACCTATGGATCCATAGGGCTGTGCGTACTGGGGTTCCAACCATCGCTTTTCTCTTAAACCGATCAATACTACAAGCTTACCTTGCAGACGACTAGAGGGTCATTTGAGCTTCAAGGTCCTCTCCATATTTTCTTCGAATCCGACTTCGTCCAAGACTTGGGAAAGTGGAATCCGTGCGGTGCCAAATAGTAGTTTGGTGAGCTCAGAGGGCTTTTCATGCACGATTTCGATGGTTTATTCGGCATCTTCTAGGGGCCTGTTGCCCATGGGAATCATGAGCTTCTCTTCCCATGAGGGGTTAGTATTGCCCTCTTGTTCGACCTTGGTGGGGACCTTGATATCAGGATCAACCCACACGAGGGCATAAGGGAGGAGGTCACCATATCGCCAATTTACATTCTTCAGATCGCGATCTAAAAGAACTATGAGCTCCACATCAATGGGCTTCATGGGTCTTGCCATGGCTTCAGAGGTTAGGAGGATAGGGAAGGACTTTTCTGGTTAGAAATGGGAGGATAGATAGGATAGGACTGTCAAGATTTATATAAGTTTCCAACGATTTGAGGTGGCATGCATGTGAATTTCATATTTATCCGCATTCATAACTTCAACGCTAAGAAATGGATCATATGGTGAGTTGTTCTGGAGGGTTCCCTTGCGAAGCTCAGATACTTGCACCGAAAAAGGATTTTGTCTAGAGGTCAGAGTAACTATTTATGTTACCTTCACTGGTAGGACTAGGCCGTAATTATCCAAGACTATCTTCGGAAGGTTCTTATCTTCACTTTCCTGTATTTTGGTGTCTGATTCTAATCACCCGGAGTGGAAATAACTCGAAGTTTCTTGTTTGGTTGTACCTTGAGGTATTTTTTAGTGAGTGCTATTTGATCCTAGATTGCCATCGGTTTTTAACTTTTTGAGTCATTAAAAGTTCTCTTAATAATTAAAAGTGGTTAATCGACCAGTTCTTCAGTCTAGAAGGCTTCGTGGGCTCTCACCTATGAGTGTTGAGCCTTTATCTAGAAGGTGTAGGAGAAATTATGCTGGTGATTTTCAACTAGTAGAAATAAATGCATCAGAGATTGATCCTCCCCTTGGGACTATTGTTTCATAGGGTGAACTTAGTGTAGTTCATAATTTGGATAGAAACACTCTAGTCCTTACTAGGGTGCTCTTCCAATTAGAAGATGAGGTTGAGATTGAAGACGTTCCTAAGTCCCGCTTGACTCCTTCTTCGCCCCTTCCTTTTAATTTTCTGAATGTTCTATTAAACTTTGGAACCCTGACTCACAGGACAACGAGCCATGTTAACTCTCCTTATTTTCTTTCGATGGCCAATGTTAGAAGCACGATTTCATCTATGGAAGGAGGGGGTACAATTTCTATATCTACTACCACACCTACTACCGTATTTCTTGGCTCTACCTCCATTCTAGTTCCGAGTGGGGGAATCCAACATTTTGCTTCTTACATTGATTCCAATCCTCCTGGGATGCCATCAAGTGTGATTCCTTTTGTTCCTTAAACCTTCCCATATGTTGTTTCCACATGAACACCCTTGAGAATTTTAATTCCCCCAAAGTGGCTTCCATTCTAAAGCCATCCCCAGGATATTTGAACGTGTACCCTAGCGGGGATTAAACCCCACACATACCAACTAAATCTACACCTCATAGATTTTTTATTTATTTCGTTAACAATACTTACACTAACACACGTGACAAAATGATCATCCAGGTTGCAGAGAAATGACAATTCATATACATGTGCATACCTTCCAATAACATAAACATCACTTCACTGATATAAGCATCAGTTTCTCTTAAAAACAGAAAACTGGAAATGCTTAAAAACTAGCTCTCGACAATAGGTTCTTTACCTGAAATGATCTTAAGATCTTCAACCATTTTGGCGTTTTCAACTAAACATTATGGAATTTGTGAGGTAGATTATTAACTTAGTAAACATAGCACACCAAAAGAATATCAAGATGTATAAGAACTAAATAATGTAAGAAAACCCATTTATTTGACATATTGATCAAACAAACTTTATTAGTCGACAGACATAACATTATTACACACAATGTACTCATATTTTTGAGTAATTTCTTCTTATTTGAGTCCAAAACAATCTCAAAGAACCTAA
The DNA here is from genome assembly GCA_034641835.2 of Pinus albicaulis. Lineage (NCBI taxonomy): Eukaryota > Viridiplantae > Streptophyta > Pinopsida > Pinales > Pinaceae > Pinus > Pinus albicaulis. The sequence goes on along the minus strand of CM076581.1, from coordinate 1,317,708,066 downwards.
ACTATGCTTTCAAATATTTTATTAATAAGCAGCTAATACTATTCCACCTCTAGGCTTTACCGTATATCCCACCATTCACTTATCGAGGATTCCTAGGCCCACCTGAGACACAAAATACCTGACTTTACCAGGACCCATAGTTTGGTTCAGAGGTCACTATTTTAGTGGCTTTATTGTAATCCATAGTCTAGTTCAAGGATCACTAGGCCATATGTTATTTCTTTTAGAGATCTACCTGACTCAATTTCGAATCCATCCAGCAATCCAACAAACGTGAGAACCCCATAGCACCACATCTATTCGGAAGTGGAAAGGCAAGGTCGAAGAATACTGTCACCCTAGCAAAACCCATGACAATGACAACAAGATAAACAAGAACACACATGCATGGACATGCATGCCAAATATAGCAAGGAAATCACACATACAAATTGATACCTGCAAGTAAACCTATTGTAGGTGCTTGATCTTGCTCTTCCTTGCTTGATATTTGCTTCCTCTTTTCCTTCTTTTCCTTTCTTGATCCAATGATGGAGTGCTCTAAGATAACTCTAAGTGTCCAAGAGTGTGAGAGAGAGATAATAGAGAGAGCTCCAAAATTTAACTCACAAAAAAGTTACACTAACAAAAGGTACCAACTGATCCTCATAAGCCTTTTTATTAATGAGGCCTCTATTCTTCAATTTTATATTATTTTCCTTCATTTTCCTCCTCACATGAAACTTGTGACCTTTCACTATCATTTTCTCCTAATTTCCATTATTTTCATAAATAAATTGCCAAAAATGCCATTTTGTCTTTTCCATTATTTTCCTTCATTTTCCTCCTCACATGCAACTTGTGACCTTTCATCGTCCTTTTCTCCTAATTTTCATTATTTTCATAAATGAATTGCTAAAAATGCCATTTTGTCTTTCCAAAGCTTTTTCCATTTCCTTTTCCAATTTCCTTATCCATAATAAACCAAATGAGCACCTGCACTAGGATGTTTTGCCCAACATTTAGTTTGGAATTAATCGTGTTTATTATTTTTCCTTTATTAAACTTTATTACATGGAATTTTCACTAGGGTTGTTATAGAATCCTCTCCCTTGGGGGAACACCATCGTCAGTGTTCAATAACACCTCTAACCAAAAAGAATTTTTAAAGAAATACATAGTGCCCATGAAGCTTTATAACTTAGCTCGTTACAATATTTACAATGATCAGCCTCCCGAAAAACAACCAAAATGGAAACATAACAACATGACAACCATAATGACATGATACTGATACCTCTCATTAGAGCTTTATAATAGAACTCATGGAGGTATTTACATCCATATACATATGTACATATACCAAATACTACATCTAAACATATACCTAAACATATATCAAAACATCTCGCTCAACCAACGAATAAACAAGGATACATAACCCCTATTTGATCCACTATATCCCATCTAGCTTCATTGGGCCCAGAGTGCTTCCACTACACTTTAACCTGCTTGATTGCTTGGTTTTGGAGCATGAACACCTTTCTTTGCAGTATATACTAAGGTTTTAGTTGTAATTATCCACTTGGTTCCACCTGCAATACAGACCAGTCAATCACATGATTATCATATTTAAGATAGTACTTCTTAAGTAATGTCACATGGAAAACATCATGGACTTTCACTATCAGAGGCAGTGCAAGTTGATAAGATACTGGCCCAATCCTTTCAAGAATCTTGAAAGTTCCACAAAACGAAGGTGCCATCTTGGCATACGATCCAATCTACAAGGAGCTCTTTGTTGGATTGATGCACAAGTACACCTATTTCCTAACCTAAAACTCCCTACAAAGCTTGTTCTCATCTGCATAATTTTTTTTTCATGTCATGTGCTTCCTTGAGATTCTTCCCGATCACTTGAATTTCCTCATCCATTTCTGCTAACATGTTTGGTCTAATCAATACCATGTTCACCAGATCACTCCAACTGATGGGAGTATTACAACTCTACTCATACATTTCCTCAAACAAACTCATCCTGAGTGACTTCTGGTAACTATTGTTGTAAGAAAACTCGACCAACGGAAGGTACTCCTCCCATCTCCTTTGATTATACATCAGATACATCCTCAACATGTCCTCCAATATCCTATTGACCCTCTTAGTCTATTCATTTTTCTACAGATGATAATATGTAATCAAGGCCAACTTTGTACCTAAACCTACAAACAACTCCTTCCAAAACTTGGAAATGAAGTTTGCATCCCTATTTGACATAATCTTCTTTGGAATACCAAGAAACCTAACCACATATCTAATGAGCAGTTGCGCCACCTCACTAGATGAATATGTAGTCTTCACTGGAATAAAGTGTGCTGCCTTATTTAATTTATCCACCACAACCATAATAGAATCATGTTTTCTAGATTTCCTTGGTAAACCTGTGATAAAGTCCAAGGAAATAATCCCCCATTTCCATAGTAGTCCATCAGGATATGCTTATACTATTCTTTGACTTATTGACAATCCAAACATCTAGCCACAAACTCTTCCACATCCTTCGTGATTTTCAACCAATAATAAAACTTGTTTACTACTGTTAATGTCTTCTGGTATCCTGGGTGGCCTGAACATGGTTTTTCATAAAACTCCATCAAGATAATCTTCTTGAGCTCAATACTCTCTGGCCCATTTATCTTGTTCCTAAATTTGATCAAGTCATCTGCTGAGAGATGATAGTCCACATCCTGTGCACATGTACCTATACTATGTTGTAACATGCACCTGAGCTCCATTTACCTACTATCCTGCTAACGTGCAGGTAAAATCTGATCCTGTAAGTCTATCCCATATGAACTCATAGTTGCAATGTGATTTACCTATATCCGCATGTTAAGAGCATCTACAACCCTTTTCTCTTTTTCCTTGATGTATCTTATCTCAAAATCGAACTCATTGATTGTGGCCAACCATCTAGCTTGCTTGGAATTTAGATTTGGTCGGTTAAATAAGTATCTCAACCCATTGTGATCACTAATCAGTACAAACCTCCTGCCAAGAAGATAATGCATCCGCATCTTCAATATAGACTTACAAACTCATCGTATACTCAGTGACTAATTGAATAACATTTTCATTTACAACACCAACTTCTGTTTTTCTAGAAATTGGAAAAAACAAAAACTTTAAACCACTGGAACGAATGAACTCATCTTATAATCAATGACATCTTATAATGAGTGATTAATTGAATAACATTTTCACATTCAACACTAACTTCTTTCTTTCTGGAGATTAGAAAAATAAAAAACTTTAACCACTCGTTTTCACTGGTATGGGCATTTGATACATCCACGATTAAGATGGATGTAATCCTGACCTTAAACTCTAGAGAAAGGAAGCATAAAATATCAATATGTAAATATCAACTTTTTTGCATCAACTCATATTGTTTGAAAAAGATTGAAATTTATAAAAATATATGAACATTGAAAACCTTTATTTTTTTATTTTTTTTTGTTATGAGTAGGCTGGGGGCTAGCCTTTTTATTGGATGGAAGAACACCAATCCACCCACAATGGGATACTTATCACTAGGATTATGCGAGGCTAGCCCTTTTATTAGATGAAAGAACACCAATCCACACAATGGGATTGTGAAAGGCTCAATTGAGCCTCAACACCCTTGGGAAGTTTAAATCCCCAAAGGGGCTTCCATCCTCAACCCCTTCCCATGAAGTTTGACCCTGTGACCACCTACAATGGGATGCTTATCACTAGAATTGTGCGAGACTCGAACGAGTTTGAATGCCCTTGGGAAGTTTAATTCCCCTAAGTGGCTTTCATCCTAAACCCCTCCCCAAAAGATTTGAACCTGTACCCTAGTGAAGATTAAACCGCACACATACCGACGAAATCTACACCTCGTAGATATTTTTATTTATTTTATTAACAATACTTGCAACAAAATGATCATCCAAATTACAAAGCAATGCCATTTCATATAAGCACCGGTTTCTCTTCAAAACAGAAAACTGGAAATTCTTAAAAACAAGCTCTCGGCAATAGGTGCTTTGCATGAAATGATCTTAAGATCATCAACCATTTCGGCGTTTTCAACCAAACATTATGGTATATACAAGGCAGATTAATAACTTAGTAAAGATAGCACACAGAAAGAATATCAAGATGTATAAGAACTAAATAAGGTAAGCAAACCCATTTATTTTACATTTTGATGAAACAAACTTTATTAATCCACAGACATAACAATATTCCACAATATTCCAAACAACGTACTCATATTTTTGAATCATTTCTTCTTATTTGAGTCCAAAGCAGTTTCAAAGAAACTACACTATGCTTTTAAATACTGTCTGAATAAGCAGCGAATACCTTCCAATAACATAAACATCACTGTACATAAACATAAACATCACTTCAGTAATATATGAATAGGTTTCTCTTAAAAAAACAGAAAACTAGAAATGCGTTTTCAACCAAACATTATGACATTTGTGAGGCAGATTAATAACTTCATAAAGATAGCACACCGAAAGAATATAAAGATGTATAAGAACTAAATAAGGTAAGCAAACCCATTTATTTGACATTTTGACGAAACAAACTTTATTAGTCGACAGGCATAGCATTATTTCGCACAATGTACTCATATTTTTGAGTAATTTATTCTTATTTGAGTCCAAAGCAGTCTCAAAGTAACTACACTATGCTTACAATGTACTCATATTTTTGAGTAATTTATTCTTATTTGAGTCCAAAGCAGTCTCAAAGTAACTACACTATGCTTTCAAATACTGTCTGATTTAGCAGCAAATACTATTCCATAAGTTATGTGGAAGAATTGCTGTCCAAAAGAAACTAAAACAAACATCTGTTTCTAGCAGAAAAACACCAATCAGCCAAGGAACCAGAAAACACAAATCAGAAAAACATTTCCAACTGATGTCCTCCATATCTTACTACTCTTAATAATCATCATCCCCACTGCCATCGTCGTCATCATCCCCACTGCCATCTTCAACTCTCTCTGCGTCGTCATCATCCCCACTGCCATCTTCAACTCTCTCTGCAACTCTGTCTTCAAACTTATCCTCCTCGTGGTTAACAAGCTCACCCAAAGCCAAGCCTCCCAAAACTCCTGCCACGGCCCCAACTGCCAGCCCAGTGCCCATGCCAAACTTACTGCTCTTGGGCTTCTCAGGCTGCTCATAACAAGGCGCAGGGGGTGCCTTAGCAGCAGAATAACCACCCGAAGAAGATCCCACAGGCGGAGCCTCGTTATAATACGAACCCCCATAGGGACTAGGGTTTGATCCCGGATAAGGATTTGGTTGCCCATAAGGACTTGGCTGCGCATAAGGGTTTGGTGGCTGATAAGAGTAAGGGTACCCGGCAGGAGGGTTGGCAAACCCTGCGGGAGGGTTGGCATATGGGTATTGCTGAGAAGGGTAAGCGGGATAGTTTGGATTGTAACCTCTGGATCCGTAGGGCTGTGCGTACTGGGGTTCCGGCCATCGCTTTTCTCTTAAACTGATCAGGATTACAAGCTTACCTTGCGGACGGCCGGAGGGACGTTTGAGCTTCAGGGTCCTTTCCAGCTTTTCTTCGAATCCGACTTCGTCCAGGACTTGGGAAAGCGGAATCCGTGCGGTGCCAACCAGCGGTTTGGTGAGCTCCGAGGGCTTTTCGTGCACGATTTCGATGGTCAATTCGGCATCTTCCAGGGGCCTGTTGCCCACGGAAATCGTTAGCTTCTCGTCCCATGAGGGGTTCGTATCGCCCTCCTGATCGACCCTGGTGGAGACCTTGATATCGGGATCGACCCACGCGACGGCGTAAGGGCGGAGGTCGCCGTGTCGCCAATTCACGTTCTTTAGATCGCGCGCTGAAAGAACTGTGAGCTCCACATCAATGGGCTTCGGGGGTCTTGCCATGGCTTCAGAGGTTGGGAGGACAGGTGAGGACTCTTCTGGTTAGAAATGGGAGGATAGATTAATGCAACCCCTGTCAGGATTTATATAAGTTTTCCATCGATTTGCGGACGGCGTGCATGTGAATTTCATATTTATCCGCATTCATAACTTCGACGCTAAGAAATGGATCATATGGTGAGTTGTGGGATCCCAAGTCTGAATGCACCGAAAAACTTACAGTTACATTCTAAACGTTCTTGGTTTGGTCCTTTGTTTTCAATATTATTTTATTTAATAAACGTTCTTGGTTTGGTCCTTTGTTTTTAATATTTTTTTATTTAATTTAATTTAATATTGGGTAGAAATTATTGAAATCGTAAATATGAGTGGTTTATTTTGTCTGTTTGTCGTATTTTAGGATCACTCATTCTTAGGTGGGTGGTTTTCTTTAAATATTAGTGATTGTATTAACTTGACCATTAAATCATAATAAATTTTTCGGTGGGTAATAGTTGTTCATTTTGTATAATTTAAAGTTTTTATTTTGTAATTAGTGATGGTGCTAATTTGATTATTAACTTATAATAAATTTTTTGATGGGTAATAGTTGTTTATTTCTAGAATCTAGGTTTCCGTGATTTATCATACAAATTGTAAAATTCTTTGGGTAATTGTTTATTTCTAGAATCTAAGCTTTTGTGATCCATCATATAAATTGTAAAATTCTTTCGGTAATAATCATAAGCAATGGAACATGATCCACGCGTTTCAAAACAAGTAGACCATATTCCATTGCTTGTGATTATTACGGAAAGAATTTTATAAGTTGTTTATTTTGTATAATGTAAAGTTTTTATTTTGTAATTAGTGAAGGTACTAATTTGACTATTAAATTATAATAAATTTTCTGGTGGGTAATAGTTGTTTATTTTGTATAATTTAAAGTTTTTATTTTTCTCCCTACCTTTTTGAAATGTATACAAAATATTTTAAAATAATATTTTACAAAATTTGAATTTCCAAAAAACTATTTTTGTCATTAAAAATACATTTTAAATAATAAGAAATTACAATATTATCTTAAATTATATAGCAAGTTCTTTAAAAAAATTGGATAAAAACATATAATACTTGGTATGCACCAAATTATTTCTTCACAATTTTGGATGAAAATTTTCAAAATTAACTTTGTACATTTATTTAGATATGATTTAGTTTGCCCATTGAGTTAGCTGGATCGATGATCACCTTGATCTTGAGGAGTTAGTTTCCATGAGGTTTCAAATCCTATGGGTTAACTTTAAAAAAAATTATCATTCAGTCAAAATATATTTAATTAAGAATAAGTTTAAAAATAAATATTTAATATTGTTTTCATAAAATTTGTTATTTATAATTTATAAATTGTGTCTACACTTTTCTAACCAGCTAGTGTGGTTCATCATCAGGACAAGATGAGAAATCTGATCTAGAAACCTAAGCTCCAACAGCTAGTTTAATTATAAAAAATAAAAAAATCAAATAACAGTGGTATTATTATTATTATTGTTGTTCATTTAATTTATTATATCCAAATCCTAAAAAAAAAAAAAAATCGATAAATAAATCAATTATATATATATATATATATATATATATATATATATATATATATATATATATATATTATTTGAATATAATTTTATATATATTGAGAAAAATATAAATATAAATATAAAACTAAAAATTAATTAATTAACTAAATAAAAAATAAATAATGATAATAAAAATAAATATTAATAATAATAATGATAAATAAATAAATAATGAATCACTAAAAAATAAATTAAATAAACAAAAAGGGAAAAAGAATTAGGGGACCAGAGGGGAGGGAAAGACCTAAGGAAGAAAATAAGGGAAGAAATCTAATAACTAAGAATGAAGAGCAGGAATCCAACATCTGCTAACACTCCACCCATCATCCATGTTAAGGTTGACAAGCCTCTTTTCGATTTCTAAGACCTCTCTCAACTTTCGGTGGTGGAAATGGTCCACCTTCACAATAACCTTAGCATCCTCAATGCAAATGTGATGCTTTGTCTTTTCAGCATGCTTTGCTAAGGTAGAGGAGCAAGATCTATTATGCTTTAGGTCAACGACATGTTCATGAATTCTTTGACTGATGGATTGACCAGTTTCACCAATGTAAGGTGTCCTACAGGAGCACAGAATCAAGTAAATACCCTTACCATCTTAGGGAAAATCAGGTCCTTAACTGATCTAAGCAAACTCTGAATGGTGCGGAGGGGCTTGAAGGTTGAAGATACATTATGTCTCCTTAGGATCCTAGCGATTTTGTCAATCATTCCTTGGATAAAAGGAAGGTGAACTCCATATGACCTATCACAATTATCATTTTTAACCCTTGAGCTTTTTGAAAAGCTCTAAGACATTGAATGTTGCTATAACCATTTCTAAGGAAAACAATAAGGAGATGAGATTTCTCACCTTCAAGGTGGTGTTCATTAGCAATTATAAAGACTCAGGTGGCTAAGGTACTGAGAACCCCTAACTTATTAGTAGGGAAATGATGAGAGCCTGCATGTAAATACTACTCAGTGTGTTTTCTTTCTAAAGACTTGATGAGAGAAATAACCTTCTTCATTTATTAATTTATTTAAGATTTTTAAATAGTTATAATTTATAATTTTAAAAAATGAATGGATGATAGGGTAATAAGAGGGGGAGGGGTTCTCTATGATTTTGTGGAGGACAAAGTGTTCAATCTCTCATGGAATTTTGATCATACGACAAATATCAAGCAAAGATATGGTCTCTACCAAGGACTTTTGTTAACCAAAGAACATCAGCTAGACACACTTATAGTTATAGGAGATTCTCTTCTAATCATACATCATGTGGTGAAAGGATTTCTCCCAAAGAAGAAATCTATGGAAAACATCATGAAAATAATCAGGAAAATTGTGCAAGATATACCATCCAAAGCATATTCCCATGTCCTTAAAGATTTCAACATAGAAACACACAAGTATTGGGGTATAAATTGAAGATAGATGAATTAAGGATTACTGGTCAAATCAGACATGCTATAATTTCTAGATGGGGGATGAAGCTTATTAAAAAATATGTGTTGTAAATATTTTGTTTTGTTGGGGTAATAAGGTATCCACCTAAAAAAGTCCTCTTTTTGTTGCACAAAAATATACTCCTTAATTTTTGTGTTTTGTTTGGGTAGTTTTGTAAGGTATTCACCTACAAAACCCCTCTTTAATGGCAGATGAATTTGTTGAGTATTATATAATAACAAAGCTTAGTTTAATTTATAGACAAAATAGTTTTTTTCATTGTGTATTTGTTGAGAATTATATAATACGAAGGCTTAGTCTAACATATAAATAAAATAGCTTTTTTCAGGGCATTTTTTCCTAGCTAATTTAAACGAAATTCGTGCAATTATTTTTAAAACTTGAGTTTAAGTTGTTTAAACTCTAGAATTCCAATATCCTAAGGGTTTTTTAGAGTGTTTTTTTTTTTAAAGTTTGGTAGGACTATATCTTTTTTTACATTTTCATCAACATGTCTAGATACATCACCCAGATCCGGGAAGACCTGTGATGAGTGCCATAATAGCCCGCCTCATCACTGTTTAACCAAGACCCAAAAAAATATTTTAAACAAAAAAAAAATTATAATTTTGCTTGAAATTGTTTCATCCAATCAATGAAAACTGTAATCGAATCAACGAAAAAGGTTATTTCGTCTATAAGTTGGATTACACCTAATACAAATACTTTTTCATTAAAAAAATATAAACATTATATATATATATATATATATATATATATATATATATATATATATATATATATATAAAACTTGGTTTTGTTCAAAAATAAATAAATAAATATTAAAATGGAATTTATTCAATTTTCACACTGTTATTTATAATATGTTATTATTATTTGAAAATTTTGATATTGATTTTTTGAAATTTTTGAAAAAATAATTTTAATATTAAATTTAAAAAATAATAATGGTAAAAACAATTTTAATATTAAAAATAAAAATATAAAATATTTATAAATATTGATTTTGGAATTTTGTGATTCATAATGTTGCAGTTGGGTCTCTCTAATTAATCACATCATCAAATTAAAATTAATGTTTGGAACTATGTAATGTGATTCATCATCAAAACCCATCTACAATATTTATAAATTTTAAATTTTAAAATAAATTATAATTGTTTATTAAAATAAAATATTTTATAAATTGGAAAGACTCATCTACATTATTTATAAATTTTAAAATAAATTATAATGGTTTATTAAAATAAAATATTTTATTTTAATTTTTATTAAGTATTTTTTAATAAATATAAAAATTGAAATACCGTGTTTTAAAATTTAATTATTGATTGTGATTTGTCTCGATTACGGTATTGTTTTCATTTAATGCATCATCAAAGCCTACACTAAACATCTTGAGTTCACATTGCTTTTATCTTTGTTTTTAAAAAAAGAAATATCAAATAAATTTGAAAAGTAATAGGCTAATAGGTTCATTAATTAACCAAATTCTTGTTAAATTTTCGTTTATATTTTATTTTTCCTAATAATTGTATGTTATTTTTTATTATTATTGAATTTAGAATAGTTAATTGCAAAATACACTACATGTGAAAGAGAAATCTCTCTCTTTCACATAATAATGAGTAATCACAATTGGGTTAAGACTTATGTAGAGTTTTTTTTCTCTTTCACATAATAATGAGTTAAGGTAATCAAATTTGGGTTAAGACTTATTTAGTTAGAGTATATTTAATGTATGTATAATTTTTTTTTTTGGTGAAAATCATATTAAAATAGATTTTGTCTATGTTTTTAGAAACAATCAGTGTGGTTTATCATCAGGACAAGATGAGAAATCTGATTTAGGACCCAATTTAAATAGATTTTATCATCAGAACAAGATGAGAAATGAGATCTAGGACTCATTTTAAATAGATAAGGAAAGCTCCAACTCTGATCTAGGACCTAGTTTAAATGGATAAGGAAAGCTCCAACTAGCCATCTAACCATTGTAAAATAATGGCTAGTTTAACTAGAATAAGAAATTTAATTAAAAATTATTAAATAACAATTGTATTATTATTTATTTTTATTTATTTAATAATTATATGTTATATAATTTGAATATAATTTAATCATCTTGTCCTGACCACATGGCACTCGGTTAGAAACATTGTCACCCAAAGATTTTTTACACATTTTATGGATCACAAAAGCCAAATTCCTAATATATTCAATGTAATTTGATTGGATTTTAGACCTTTCTCTTAGGTTTGAATTTTAATTAATGTGATGATTTTTTTGTTTTTGTAATGGAAATTAGCAAGTTTATTATACTATTTTATTATTTAAAATATAGTTTTGAATATAAAATTGAATTCAATATCTAGGAAAAAATTATAAAGTTATCAGGTTATATTAATCTAGATTCATTTAATCTTGATTTTATCATGTTCTCAACTCTGTACATTTGCAAACTTTTTTTTGAGTGTAGAATATTATAATTAATTAATAATTTAATATAATTAATAAATTAAGGTATTTAGAATTTTTTTAAATTAATATTTATATTAATTAATTATAATAAATTAATTTATATTTAATTATTATAAATTAAATATATTTTTTTTCTTTTGTTAGGTTATGTATTTTGACATGACTAGCATGTCATGGTTTGGGTAGCCATGATCTCATGCATCTAAACCATCAAAATCACTTAGGCATTGTGTCTGGTCACACCAAGTTCCAACCCTTAACATGGTTGAATTTGTTCCCACAAAGTTTTGAACCAATGAACTTTGGCCAATCCTTAACATGGTTGAATTTGTTCCCACAAAGTTTTGAACTAGTGAATTTTACACCACTAAGTGCCTGAACAGAACACCCTGTCACCCTCTACTCTATGTGCCATGGGCATAAATTAAATAATATTTAATAATAACTAATTTTATTAATTAATATTATTAATAACATTAATAATTGTTTAAAAATAACTATTTTAAATTATAATGATAATGTCATTTCATCTAAAATAACATGATTGGGGTTATATTCTAACTTAACATCCATAATAATTCCCATATTAAATATTAATAAATATGAAAATAAAAATAATCTTATTTTTAAATAATTAAGATTATGGAAATTTCAAATAATTAATTGTGTAAAATGAATTATTAAAAAAAAATGATGATTTCAATTTTATTTTCATAATCTAAAATCAATAAATCTTTATTTTAAATGGTAAATAATTCATTTTCTTCCAATTGGTTATCAACTGGAGATTTATTTTTTTTGTAATTTTAAAAGGACATCTCTCAACTCCACATTTAGCAAAGACAAAATTACACATTGGTGTGATTGTAGGGGTTAAATTTGAAGCCCATTTACCTGTTTTTGCGCTTTTTACTAGTAAAATAAAGTTTATTCTAAAAACAAACACGTCAGGGTTAACTTGCAAATAATTTTGAAAAATGTCAAAGTGATAGATGTATAAAAAAATCAGAAGTTTATATATATATATATATATATATATATATATATATATATATATATATATATATATGGTACTGGGATATGTGGAGTTCTCTGGGTAGTTCTTACTGTCAACAACACACAATGTGTGTTCCAGATAGCTTGTAACTTAATAGAGTGACTTAGTCAAATTACATTAAAAAAAAAAAAAATTAAGATTAAAACTAAATAAATTAAAATTATAAACTAAAATAAGATTAAAGTAAAATAGTTTTCTACATTAATATTTTTATTTTAAAAAATAGTACAATATTCTTTAATATAATAATTTTTTTTTGATAAATTTTTTTTTTTTGAACTAAGTGAAAATAAAATGAAATTAATAATAGCTTTATGTGAAAATATTTTTATTTGGTCAATGTAAAATTAAATTAATAAAAAATTATCTTAAAATAAAAATAATTTCATGGTATTGACCCATGGTATGACAACCCACGATATTCATGTGGAATATAACATGTTTAAAGGGGGGAATTAAAACAGGTTTCCGAATCTATGGGATAAAATCTCCTTTCACTCTAAAGAGGTTTGCATCTCAAGAGATTTGATCCCCTTGGGCCCTTGATAGTTCCTGATTTAAGATGGATCTAAGATAGATCTAGGTTGGTTGTAATGTAATGTGTTGTTTATCCTTAAAAATAAAAATCACACTATGTGAAAACATTTTTACTTAATCAAAAGAAAAAAAAGAGATCAAATATCTTGTGACACAAAATCCAAAGTTAAAATAAATTTAAGTTGGTCACATTTTGTGAGCCTTCATGATGCTTTAGAAGTGGGTATGTTTTTTATGTTATACATTCCTAGATGAGGCTTTAGAAGTGGGTATGTTTTTTTATCTTATACATTTTATTTAAAATATTTTTAGGAGTGGTAAATAATTCATTTCCCCATTAAGCTAGAGATTTAAAGATAATAGGACAATTGACATTATGGATTGCCTGAGTTTCAAGATGATGTTTATAGAAATAGTTGTTTTCTTTATGTGAGTGAGTTATAGCTTAGTGAGCATAACAAATGGCTTAAATACTAACTGATGGTTAAAGTTATCTATTAAGACTTACATTTCTTGTTATTATTTTGAAATAATACATTATGAACATAAATTAAATTTGATTAAATAAATTAGTTATGGAATTGGTTCCATAAAGTGAAAGACTGATGGTAAAAATATTTATTCCAAATGAGAAGTAGTCAGTTACCCTTCCTCTGGACAAAGCAACATCCCTGTGAGGAAGAGAGGTTTTGCTGTGAAATGAAGAAAGGAGAGAGAGAATGATTTTCCTGAGATGGTAGAAACCATTGGAAAATTCTCTCAGCTATCCTGTAATCTTTTGGAAGGTAGATTGGACCGGAGCCCACGGGGGTTGAGGACGTAATTGCCTCATCCATGGTAGGGAGGACAACCATAGTCAAATAATAGATAAGTAAATTCTATTGAAAAATTTGTTAAGTAAATTTTGTAGAATAATGTTGTTAATTAAGGAAAAAGAGACTGTAGAACTGAGAAATTTGGTTGAGTAAAATACGATTTTGGTCATTTGTCTGTTAAAATAATTATTGATATGTCTACACTTATTAAAGGAAAGAAACACTATGAAAAATGTTAGATTTTAATTGTTATGTAAATTAACAAAGATTTTCAGAACAATAGAAGGAGCAAGTTTGCATGCTATATACAAACTAGGCAACACTGGAAAAGTACATTAAGTAATTTGGAACAGGAAAATTTATTATGAATTGGTAGGGAAACTTTGTCTGATTCTGGAATGCAGGACATTGTTCCAATCATATAAACTATACACAGACTAGAAAACAGTCAGTCCGGTCAACTCTTAAATATGTATATTGCAGTAGAGAAAACTGTAAATGGTATTTTAACTAAAAAAAATTGTAAGTTATAAAATCGCCGACAAAGACCAAGAACTACTTTGAAAAACACTACTGGACAACTGTGAAATATATACTCCGCTGGTAGAATAGGAAATAAACAGAAATGGAACATTTCTAAGTAAAATAGACAAGTTGTGTAAATTCTTATTATGGGAATGAAAGAATAGAAAAGATGAAATCATTTAAATTAATATGGATAACCTGTATGTTAATCATTCGAAATAACGCAGTAAACTGAGAAGAACAGGTGAGAAATATCAAAGGGAAAAATAGTATGCTTACAAATGGAAATTTAAGGCAAAAATCCATATAAGTATTGTAGAGAAATCTCTAAAAAAAAAACTATCATAAACCCAATATAGTGCGTTGCAGAAATGTTAAACACACACATGGTGGAGGAGAAGGTAAACACACACATAGAAAGATAATCATGTGATACTCATATTATTCACCGTGGATGTACATTTATAATACAATGGTGTGACCCTTGGATTCATCTTCCAAGGTCACTTGGACTCCATTTGTGACTGTTCACCTTCCACACCTACCCATAGAGGATTAGGTGTCCAACATTCCCCCCCTTAATCCAAAGGGGTATGTATGAGTCCAAGAAGAGATTTGTAATACAAATCTGCAAATTATGCATGGCAGCACTTAGGTTGAATCAGCTCTTTGAAATGTTTGCATACAGAGGTTGTTTAAGGGTGACCACCAACACTGGAGCACAACACTTATTGCAGTTCTCAAAAATCTTTCAAAACTGGCAAGAAGCTAAGGGCTTATGCTAGAGGAACTGTCCCTCATATTTGAAGAGGGAGACCTTCAACCTAAAAGAAGGGAAGCCTACAACCTGTGATGGTTTAAGGATGACCACCAACACTGGAATGCTTAATGCATTTCCTCGGAACTGTACCAAGACTGGCAAGAAGCTGAAATATCCTGCTAGAGGAAGTGCTTTGAATTCTTTGAAGAGGAAGAATATAAACCTCGCATAGATGGTTTAAGGCTGTCCACCAACCAAAGGCATGCTCATGGGTATCTGTGTCTTTGGCTACAACTCTGAATCTGAAATGAGAGATTTTGGCTCAGGCTTGCTTGATGTGGCTTCGAAGCTTGTAGATGACCACCATTTCCCCCCCTGTCACGTACAAGGTGAGATGATGGTGAAAACTCAACTGCAAGATTGCTCAATATTCAAGAACAAGTTCTAACATGCTACTTAAACATATTCTTGGCTGTTGATGCCCATTGTCAAGAAGTGATCCATCCAAGATAAATATTTGTTCTTGAAGGAGGCTTGTTTCTAAAGCATATGTGTGAAGAATGGGTGTGCCAACCACAGTGCTTTCATGGGTGAAGATCAAAAAAGTGTTCTTTCATATGGCCAATGCGATCACAATGTTGGCATTTTACAATCTGTTGTTGTTGTTGTTGTAGAAGAGGAGCAGGATTTGGAATAGCTACAAGTGAACCGTCATTAAGGAATCCGACACTCTGAAATTTGATGGGCTTGGAGTAGTCTGGAATATGAAAGGAAAATTCCTTTTCATATCCAAGACCAATCCTGTGCTTGTTGTGGACAAGCTCTTCCCAAGGTCTAATGATGGGCTTGGGAAGTGCAGGCTAGATTTTTTCTTCTACATTGAAATCTGCTCTTAAAATGGGTACTCAATTTGCAATTTCTTGTTGCTGATGGGAGTCTGTCTTAGTGTTCTGAACAAAAACAAGTTCAGAATGATGACTCCACTGCTGTAATTCTTCTTGTAGTAGTTCTGTCTCAAGATATAAGAAATCTATCTTCTCTTTTTCATTTTGTAGACATGTTCTAATGTCAGAAAGAGTGTCTTTACTGATGCTTATCATCTCATCTACAGTGGTATGAATTATGGTATTCAATAACTCTAATGTATCATCAATTTTTCCCATTTTTTTTTTCAACAAATAAACTTATCCCTCAAGACATATAAGCTTCATATCCCATTACATATTAACCATACATGCTTCATACTCCCGAACCTATAAAATTTCTAACATGCTAAAGATCATAAATATATAGATTGATCAACACTATATGAAGGCTCTCATACCCATCATCATCGAACAATAATACTTCAACATGCCATATATAATGACCAACAAACATGTATAGTCTTTAGAAAAGCGATCAGTCAACATATATTTGATTTTGCATTCTTCAAATCAATCTAAAAAAGGGCATGGAGAACCATATAGGGTCAACACTTTTATTTTTAATACTTCACCAGCATACGTACCATTGACTAATGATAAAACTGCAATAACCCTGCTAAAAACTCCAAAAACTTCAAATGTTGAGGCGAATTTAGGCAGAGCAACAACTTCACCATCTACAAATGAGAGGAGACCAAGGGTCTATGCAATACGCAGTCACGGAGATGAGCCAACGACAGTGAGGAGATGTGAGAGAATCTTTCGGTAAAAATCACATCAGAATAATTTTGGTCGACGCGTTTCGAACCAGCTAGTGTGGTTCATCATCAGGACAAGATGAAGAATCTGATTAGATAACCCAATTAAATAGATAAGAAAATCTTCAACTAGCCGTTTGTAAGATAACGGCTAGTTTGACTAAACCTAGGAAATGAAAACAAAAATATAAATTAATGATTTCTTATTTATTTAATATTAAATGCTTAATGTTTAAAATTGATATTTATTTATTTTATTATTATTATTTTATTTATTTATTATTTATTTATTTTTATTTTTATTTTTTAATTTTATATTTAAGATTAAAATATAAAATATCGACCTAAATAATAAAACTAAATAAAATTGAAAATAAAATAAAAATAACTATAAAAATAAATTACATTAAAATAAAATTAAATAAAATATACAAATAAAAACAAGTAAATAAATAAATATTAATAATTTATTTTAAAAATTATATTCTTAATATGTTATATTTTATATTTTAATCTTAAATATAAAATTAAAAAATAAAAATAAAAATAAAAAATATTTGAACCTGTACTCTAGTGAAGATTAAACTGCATACATAGCAACGAAATCTACAACTCATAGATATTTTTATTTATTTTATTAACAATTGTAACACCCACGTAAACGTAAACCATTGTATTTTATAGTTTTTACGATGTTTTACCGAGACAGTCGCATCAAGAAAATCAAGATTTGGTTAATGTCAAACCAATTCTTGATAACTATCCAAATCGTTATGCATCGATGAAGGTTAATAGTTTCATGGTGGATTCCTCTCGCTATATTGTCATGATATTCGCTGTCGATTTGGGGGGGTATGGATTTTGTTGGAATATGGTGGAGGAAGAACCAGATACGATGTCAGTAAACTATGTTGCGGATTCTTACAGTTTGGCGAAGGTCATTGTCATGGGTACTTTTGGTTAACTGAACTAAATCCAGCTCCATGTCCAGATTCAAGACCGTGTGCGTATACTGTGGCAGCGTGTACATGGCAGAGATACTGCTACAGTGTTTTGTTAACAAGAGTTTTCGAACGCGTAATTTCATTTATCGCATGGCATCATGCATACTTGCTGTCCATTAGAGCAGGATTCAACATGTTATTGAATGAGAGTCGACCACAAGGTAAGTGACTCGCTTTTTTATTTTATTTATGATATAGTCTTTCTCTTTGAGTTAAAGATTATATATATATCATGATTGCTAAGATAACTCTGGTTAAACATATTTTATGAGACAGTCTTTATCGAGTTAAGATTATATATATATATATATATCATGATTGCTGGTATTAAGTATTTTAATAATTTTCATTATATAATATTTTGTTGTGAGCAGAGAGATATAAAATAAAAATTATAAAACATATAGTTTTCTGCAAAAAAGATTATTAGAGAATAGAAATATTAATGAATAGAAATATTAATGATCTTTCTTATATTTCTGCATATAAATTACATATGCCAAGAAAATGGTATTTCATTAGTTTATTGGGATTCGATAAACAAATTTATTGTTGACTATTTTCATAAGAGTGGATTTATCTTGGGAGTAGAAGATAAGTCCATTAAATTATGAAGTGATGTCTAGTCTTTTCTTGAAAGTATTAAAGAGGGTTTATTTCAAATATTTTCCAAGTTTATATGGAAAGAAATAAATGAAATATATAAATATTTATATAATATTAATGCATGTTTTCTATTTGAAAAGGGATTTTCTTGAAAGTATTAAAGAGGGTTTATTTCAAATATTTTCCAACTTTATATGGAAAGAAATCAATGAAATATATAAATATTTATATAATATTAATGCATGCTTTCTATTTGAAAAGGGATTTTCTTGAAAGTATTAAAGAGGGTTTATTTCAAATATTTTCCAAGTTTATATGGAAAGAAATAAATGGAATATATAAATATTTATATAATATTAATGCATGCTCTTCATTTGAAAAGGGATTTTCTTTAATATATTAGAGAGGGTAGCTCTTTAATATAAATATCTACATAATATGGTTAAGCAAGAAAATAGAAGTTGTATGATCTTTATTTTAAAAAAGAGACTTTGTACTCATTTAAGTTATGAAGTGATAACAAGTCCAAAGTATTTTTCTTGAATAGATTAAAGAGAGAGACTCTTGAAATATCTTCTTGTACAATTTGTGCAATGAAGAAGTAAAGAGAGTTTCTCAGATTTATATTCATTAACCATGTTGTAAATAGTAATGAATTAATATATAACCATGAATATTTACCATGATAGTGGTAGAGGTTAATGAATTAATGAATCCATGGATAGTTTCATAAATCCATGGGTAGTTTTCCATGGTGTTGATGGGGATTAATTATTTCATAAAACCATGGGTATATTACCATGGTGTTTGCAAATATTATTTATTTAATAAATCCATGAATAAATTATAATGATGATGGTAAAGTTAAGTTATTAATAAATTCATGGTTAAAGGAACTAATCAGTTTATTCCTTAGATGAATGAACTAGGTGATTATTTTATATTATCATGAGTGTGATGCATTCACATGCATGGAAGAAACAATTGTTATGTTAACTTGCATTCCATGCAGTGAAGGTAATAGCTTAAGGGTTAGCTATTTTTATTAAAAGTATGTAAATCACATGCATAAATATCTTAGCTGATGTATCAGTTTATTTTAAAGAAATTTTGGGAAATGTAGCCAATGTCTTGCAGGAATGTGTGCTTGTACGACGTAAGCATTAGTTATTGTGATGACCTATAATCAGTACATATGAGGTATGTGTTATTAAAGAGAGAATGACAAGGTACTTTACTTGCTTGTCATGAATTACACATGAGTAGATGGAGAAACTACTATAGTGATTGATTTATACTTTATGAATCTTAACATCATTTTATGTTGAAGGCATCATAGCAGGGAATGATGGCGACATGTAAATGATAAGGAATATTATGCTTGCTTGTCCTGGTGGCCGGTAAATGACTAATGTTCATGCAGATGAATGCGAGTTGCAGGAAGGTCCAATGTGCGACGGTCCATTGTAGGTACATCCATGCCACCAAGATGTGAAGATCTAAAGATATGAAGACCAAAGGGTAAATGGTATCATATTGATTGAGTGGCTTAAAGCTAGATATTGTATATTTTCTTGTAAGATTATATAAACGATGGTTAAGGGATGGTCTCCCTTATCAGCCATTGAGTGATGGGCTGAACACCCTCACGAGCATTTAATAATAAAATTAAACGTTTGCTGGTTTTCACCCTACGGGGTTTCCAGGGTATATTGGTATTCAATGATGTGATTGATTATGGTGTCTAGATGATGAGGTTGATTCCTTTCTTGTTATAATGTTCATAATGGCAATTATGTGATGGTTATATGTGTAATGAGATGAATCGATGGTTACATCATATAGTATTAAGTTAATATACTGTAATGGAGGTTGTTAAGGGTTAAGGAGTTTACTATTCTTATTTACAAAATTACACTGTGAACTGTTAAACATTCTATGTAATGATGAGTAACTTGTATAAAAGAAATTTTAACTCCTTACATTTCCCTGTGAAGTTAATGGTGTATGTTACAAGTGGTATCAAAGCTAAAGGTTCAAAAACTGGCGCCTTTGGGATTTAGCGAAAAGAAATTGAGGGATCCGAGATGAAATGCGCATATGTGAAGGAAGGCATCGCATCTCTAATCCAGGTTGAACAATGAGTTCAAGAGATAAGTATTACTATCTTTCTTTTCTTGAAAACACTAATTATTGCATTTATGGAAAATACACTGCCTACAAAGTAAATAATTGTGGAGTTAGAATTTATTTAAAAAGGATATGTATTTTCCATGTACGTAAAACTTCTATTGTTGTGTTGAAGTTTTCATGAAAGAAGATGGGATTTTGGTTTCTTGAAAAATGAAACATGTGCATGTTTCTCTTGAAAATTTAACTAATATACATTTGATTCTTCTTGAGAGAAATATGTGTATTTTGAAAATAAATCCTGCATGTAAACCTTGCAACTAAAAGAGACAAATGTAAAGTAAAATGTGGTTTTACTTAATATGCAAGATTGTGTTAGTTTTTTTTGGAAAGTAATAAAGCATTGCTAATATGATAATCTTTCATAAAGATATACCATGGTAAAAGACCAAAATACTGTGCTAGTTTTGCTGAGAAGAACCCATGTGAGTTCTTGCAAAGATTACTAGTACATATCTTGAAAGGTGTGAGCAGTAGTAAAACATAAATAAGTAAACTTGCTTGCCTTTATATATATCTTGTTTAAAGAAAAGATAGGAAGCTTGTTTTTCTATAAAAGTGGATTTCGTAATTGTGTGTTAAGTGAAAAGGAATCCAAGTTCTTTCTTGAAAATAAATATAGGCTAAAGAGAATAACCTCTTGAATATACTACATTGCTAGATGGATTATGTCAACTTATTGATTTAGGTATATTAAAGGTTAAGATAACCTTGTTAGAGTTGCATAGTTACTATGCATAAAAGAGGCTATCTATGGTAAATTAATGGAAGCAAAGCATGAGCAACTTGCATATAGAATCATAGATGAACAAGGTTCTTTGCATGCAATAGTTGTATTAGATATCATTGGAAAGAACATAAGTCTATATGTGGAAATGATAACATGTTTTGTTAACATACTTTAGAAAATATTCTTTGGCAAAGAAGATGAATTACATGTACAAAAATTAAAGTAATGTTTTGGTTTCCTTGAAATATATACATGGCTAATGTGGGTATAATATTTCAAGAATAAGGTATGTATTCTTATGTTTTATTCCATTAGTTTTATGGAAAAGAAAACCATGTTTTGCATAACTATTATGTTATATGTCCTTGAAGAGGAATCATGAATTTGCCTACTCAATTATGTTAAGTACTCTGTTGGGAAATTAAGATTAGAATCTTTATGCATGGTATGCATAGGAACAACAGCCAATGTGTTAGCTTTATTATATTTGCATGCTCCAAATGCAAAAGCTGAAGTGGTGGTTCTTTTGTTAAAGTTTAATAAAGCGAATGCACATTGTGTCATTTTCCATTAAAGGAATTTCTAAAGAGATATAGTGATTTGTCTTGAACGAATGTGTGCGTGTGTGAAAAATGTCATAATAATGTGGGAGTTATTTGACATGAATTGTTAATTACTTACTCACACTAATGTAGAGATGTTAGAAGAAAGCATGTTGTGACATTGCCTTTACATCTTATATATGCATATGAATAGGTGTTAAAGGATCACTCAAAGAATGATTATTTATCGATTAAGGACTAATTATTAATCATGCTATAAAATCTTATCAATGCTGCTAAAATAAAACATTGCTGTGGAGGAGCAATGTGAATTCCTGATGATGATGAGTATTGTAGTAGGGAGAGAAGTTCTTCAAATGAAATAAAGATAAGTATTTTATGTTATTTTATTCTAAGAAGTCTATGCATATGCATGTTGATTCTTTTAAAAATGAATTGTTACATACATGGCATTGCATGAGATTAACTTCCATTTAAGAGAGTTCCTAAAAAAGGTAATGCTATTATAATATATTCTTTTCAGATAAGAATATGCATATGAGCTTGAAAAGAAGCAATTGTTTTTGCATGCAATAAAATTTCTAAGTTACCATGCACTACTTAAAAAGAGGTGTGTGAAACTAATGCATGAATGCAAAAGATGAAGGAAGTCCTACTCTAAGATGATAGATTGTTAAAATTAAATTGAATGAAGTCTCTTAATGGGTCAAGTTATGAAGCTTGACTAAAATGACTAGTTGACTAACTAGTGTTTGCATGAGTCATCATGGATGCATTAAAACTATTGACTAGTTACGAATGAATAACTAATGAAGGTTATATGCATGAATCGATTTTGACTAAAGCTATTCGAAAGTGGTGAATAAGTGATTATGATAATTACTTCGTGTGTCAGTCTATGGGAATAGAACATTGTGGGAATTGGAAATGTTTGCACTCATACCCTAATCGTTATTAACACATACGTATTAATGAATAATTGTATATACTTTTATGCATGACGACATTGTATGCATAACAAAATTTTATGCAGGAACTTAAAAAGATTGCGTAAGAAAATATGTGCTTGAGAAATGCATATTTACGATTAACATTGTTTCTTATTGTAAGCATGAGTAGCTTAATGGAAACAGAAAATCTGTGAAAATAAAACATTGCAAACATGGCAATGTGGATTGCAACAGTAAATGTTAAAGTATCATGTTTTAATGTACAACACATGTATATTACTTCCAGGGGGGAAGTTGTGACAGCTTCATTAAAGCTAACTAGTATTAACTAGTTCAAGACAATTTTTTTAATTCTCTTTTATTTGACAAGAGAAACTTAAATCGTCACTGTTGATAAAACAAGTAATTTAAATTACTGAAATTAATTAATGAAAATAAAATCTTCTTAAGCTGATGGTAATTGTTTCCAAGAACAGGAAGTGGATGGGGACAGTTGGTAAGACAGTTACCTACTCCTCTGAGGATAAGCTGGATCCCCGGGGAGGAGTAGGTGTTCTGTGAAATTGGTAAAGGGGGAGTATTTTCTCGAGCTGGTTGGGACCAGTTGAAAATAGCTTCCAACAACCCTTGTAAAGCCAAAAACATCTGAGTATGACTGGAATTGGAGAATTGGACTGGACTGTCCCGAATTTCTCTTCCAGGCTTTTCTGAGTGTGACTGGATTGGCCATCCCGATGTCACACCAGAAGAATCCACTGTTGACCCATGACACTGTCCAGATTCTAGAGCTAGGGGGAAAGTGGAGGACGTAATTGCCTCACTTGATGGTTGGGAGGACCACAGTTTGAAAGACTAAATTTCCAGATAAGTATAAAGAGATTAGCGCTCGAAAAATGAATTACTGAATGTATAAGTTCATTTATAATATTACTAATTTGTTTGAATGTCTTAGCAGATGCTAGGATATGCCTATGGTGCATGGATTGACCATTGGTACGTTTAGAGAGCTAGATTCTCTCTGAGTCCTTTTTAAGTACTCTGTGGATGTCTTTAGCAGGAGCTAAGACAGTGTGCACGTGATGCATTTATGAGAGGGTTGGTTCTCTCTGAGTACTTATGGAAGTAATTTGATTAAAACATCTCTTTATATTGCAATACTGTTTGATAGTTGCAAATATTTTCACTTTGAAAACTATGTGACTAATGTGATTGAATTGTTAGTCATACATTACAGGTGTTGATGGGTGTTCAACCATTCTCAGAAAGCTTGCACAAAAGAGATAATTTCTTCCAATAGTAATTGGTTGGTAAGTTCGTATAGATATTTTTCCATACTTTTGTGAATTGAATAAGGGATAAGCAGTTAGAAATGGAAATGAAAATTCCTTTGTGCTATACATGCTCATGAATATGGATAAAAACATTATTGTTTCAATTAATGGCATTTAAGGAAATGAAAGTGTCTCATTGCTAGGGGGAAGGAGACCCTTTGGATTGCTTATATTATTATATCATGAGTATAAGTTTAACTTCAGTGAGAGAAGCACACCGAGGATGGTGTTCTCTTAAGGGGGGGAGTATGTAACACCCACGTAAACGTAAACCATTGTATTTTATAGTTTTTACGATGTTTTACCGAGACAATCGCATCAAGAAAATCAAGATTTGGTTAATGTCAAACCAATTCTTGATAACTATCCAAATCGCTATGCATCGATGAAGGTTAATAGTTTCATGGTGGATTCCTCTCGCTATATTGTCATGATATTCGCTGTCGATTTGGGGGGGTATGGATTTTGTTGGAATATGGTGGAGGAAGAACCAGATACGATGTCAGTAAACTGTGTTGCGGATTCTTACAGTTTGGCGAAGGTCATTGTCGTGGGTACTTTTGGTTAACTGAACTAAATCCAGCTCCATGTCCAGATTCAAGACCGTGTGCGTATACTGTGGTAGCGTGTACATGGCAGAGATACTGCTACAGTGTTTTGTTAACAAGAGTTTTCGACCTACAGACTCATTTATTGCATGGCATCATGCATACTTGCTGTCCATTAGAGAAAGGATTCAAATATGCCATTGAATGAGAGTCGACTACCAAGGTAAGTGACTCTGGTTTATTTTATTTATGATATAGTCTTTCTCTTTGAGTTAAAGATTATATATATATCATGATTGCCAAGATAACTCTGGTTTATTTTATTTATGATATAGTCTTTCTCTTTGAGTTAAAGATTATATATATATCATGATTGACAAGATAAGTATTTGGCTAATTTTCATTATATAATCTTTTGTTGTGAGCAGAGAGATATAAATAAAAATTATAAATCATATAGTTTTCTGAAAAAGATTATTAGAGAATAGAAATCATTGATCTTATATTTTAGATGTAATTATATACTTATAATGGTAAAATGGTATTTCATTAGTGTATTGGGATTGATAAACAAATTTATAATTGACTATTTTCCCATAGGTCCTGGGTGGGGTTATCTTGGGAGTTGAATTTAAATTAAACTAGAAATCAAATGATATCGAGTCTTTCAATCTTCATCAAAGGTTTATTTAAAATATTTTCAGGTTTATATGGAAAGAAAAAAATGAAATATATAAATATTTATATAATATTAATGCATGCTTTCCATTTGAAAAGGGATTTTCTTGAATGTATTAAAGAGGGGTTATTTCAAATATTTTCCAAGTTTATATGGAAAGAAATAAATGAAATATATAAATATTTATATAATATTAATGCATGCTTTCCATTTGAAAAAGGATTTTCTTGAAATTATTAAAGAGGGTTTATTTCAAATATTTTCCCAAGTTTATATGGAAAGAAATAAATGAAATATATAAATATTTATATAATATTAATGCATGCTCTTCATTTGAAAAGGGATTTTCTTGAATATATTAGAGAGGGTAGCTCTTTAATATAAACATCTACATAATATGGTATAAGCAAGAAAATAGAAGTTGTATGATCTTTATTTTAAAAAAGAGACTTTGTACTCATTTAAATTATGAAGTGATAACAAGTCCAAAGTATTTTTCTTGAATAGATTAAAGAGAGAGACTCTTGAAATATCTTCTTGTACAATGAAGAAGAAAAGAGAGGTTTTCTCAGATTTATATTCACTAACCATGTTGTAAATAGTATTGAATTAATATATATCCATGAATAGTTACCATGATAGTGCTAGAGGTTAATGACTTAATGAATCCATGGATAGTTTCATAAATCCATGGGTAGTTTTCCATGGGGTTGATGGAGATTAATTGTTTCATAAAACCATGGGTAGATTACCATGGTGTTTGCAAACATTAGTTATTTAATAAATCCATGAATAAAATTATCATGATGATGGTAGTTAAAGTTAAGTTATTAATAAGTTGTGCGGTTAATGGTGTCGGTTATTCCTTAGATGAATGAGAACTAGGTGATTGACACATATTATTATCATAATTGGTATGCATTCAGATGCATGGAAGAAACAATTGTTATGTTAACTTGCATTCCATGCAGTGAAGGTAATAGCTTAAGGGTTGGCTATTTTTATTAAAAGTATGTAAATCACATGCATAAATATCTTATAAAAGGTACTTCGGTTATTTTAAGAGGAAATTGAAATGGCCTTCCAATGTCTTACTGAGAATGTTGCTCTGATCTGTAAGCATTAGTTATTGTGATGACCTATAATCAGTACATATGAGGTATGTGTTATTAAAGAGAGAATGACAAGGTACTTTACTTGCTTGTCATGAATTACACATGATTAGATGGAGAAACTACTATAGTGATTGATTTATACTTTATGAATATTAACATCATTTTATGTTGAAGGCATCATAGCGGGGAATGATGGCGACATGTAAAAGATAAGGAATATTATGCTTGTCATGTACAAAGGAAAAAATTATGCTTGTCCTGGTGGCCGGTAAATGACTAATGTTCATGCAGATGAATGCGAGTTGCAGGAAGGTCCAATGTGCGATGGTCCATTGTAGGTACATCCATGCCACCAAGATGTGAAGATCTGAAGATATGAAGACCAGGTAAAATAGTATATTGATTGATGGCTTAAAGCTAGATAGTGTATATTTCTTGTAAGATTATACTAAACGATGATGGTTAAGGGATGGTCTCCCTTATCAGCCATTGAGTGATGGGCTGAACACCCTCACGAGCGTTTAATAATAAAATTAAACGTTTGCTGGTTTTCACCCTACGGGGTTTCCAGAGTATATTGGTATTCAATGATGTGATTGATTATGGTGTCTAGATGATGAGGTTGATTCCTTTCTTGTTATAATGTTCATAATGGCAATTATGTGATGGTTATATGTGTAATGAGATGAATCGATAGTTACATCATATAGTATTAAGTTAATATATTGTAATGGAGGTTGTTAAGGGTTAAGGAGTTTACTATTCTTATTTACAAAATTACACTGTGAACTGTTAAACATTCTATGTAATGATGAGTAACTTGTATAAAAGAAATTTTAACTCCTTACATTTCCCTGTGAAGTTAATGGTGTATGTTACAACAATACTTGCAACAAAATGATCATCCATATGCATACCTTCCAATAACATAAACATCACTTCATTTCATCTACTGACATTTCATCTACATGTACATACCTTCCAATAACATAAACTATCACTTCAGTGATATAATTCTCTTCAAAACAAAAAACTGGAAATTCTTAAAAACAAGCTCTCGGCAATAGGTGCTTTGCATGAAATGATCTTAAGATCTTCAACCATTTCGGCGTTTTCAACCAAACATTATGGTATATGCAAGGAAGATTAATAACTTAGTAAAGATAGCACACAAAAAGAATATCAAGATGTGTAAGAACTAAATAAAGTAAGCAAACCCATTTATTTGACATTTTGATGAAACAAACTTTATTAGTCCACAGACATAACAATATTCCACACAACGTACTCATATTTTTGAATCATTTCTTCTTATTTGAGTCCAAAGCAGTTTCAAAGAAACTACACTATGCTTTTAAATACTGTTTGATTAAGCAGCGAATACCTTCCAATAACATAAACATCACTCTACACAAACACAAACATCACTTCAGTAATATATGAATAGATTTCTCTTAAAAAAACAGAAAACTAGAAATGGGTTTTCAACCAAACATTATGACATTTGTGAGGCAGATTAATAACTTCATAAAGATAGCACACCGAAAGAATATAAAGATGTATAAGAACTAAATAACGTAAGCAAACTCATTTATTTGACATTTTGATGAAACAAACTTTATTAGTCTACAAGCATAGCATTATTCCACACAATGTACTCATATTTTTGAGTAATTTCTTCTTATTTGAGTCCAAAGCAGTCTCAAAGTAACTATACTATGCTTTCAAATACTGTCTGATTTAGCAGCAAATACTATTGCATAAGTTATGCGGAAGAATTGCTGTCCAAAAGAAACGAAAACAAACATCTGTTTCTAGCAAAAAAACACCAATCAGCCAAGGAACCAGAAAACACAAATCAGAAAAACATTTCCAACTGATGTCCTCCATTTTCTTACTACTCTTAATAATCATCATCCCCACTGCCATCGTCGTCATCATCCCCACTGCCATCTTCAACTCTCTCTGCGTCGTCATCATCCCCACTGCCATCTTCAACTCTCTCTGCAACTCTGTCTTCAAACTTATCCTCCTCGTGGTTAACAAGCTCACCCAAAGCCAAGCCTCCCAAAACTCCTGCCACGGCCCCAACTGCCAGCCCAGTGCTCATGCCAAACTTACTGCCCTTGGGCTTCTCAGGCTGCTCATAACAAGGCGCAGGGGGTGCCTTAGCAGCAGAATAACCACCCGAAGAAGATCCCACAGGCGGAGCCTCGTTATAATACGAACCCCCATAGGGACTAGGGTTTGATCCCGGATAAGGATTTGGTTGCCCGTAAGGACTTGGCTGCGCATAAGGGTTTGGTGGCTGATAAGAGTAAGGGTACCCGGCAGGAGGGTTGGCAAACCCTGCGGGAGGGTTGGCATATGGGTATTGCTGAGAAGGGTAAGCGGGATAGTTTGGATTGTAACCTCTGGATCCGTAGGGCTGTGCGTACTGGGGTTCCGTCCATCGCTTTTCTCTTAAACTGATCAGGATTACAAGCTTACCTTGCGGACGGCCGGAGGGACGTTTGAGCTTCAGGGTCCTTTCCAGCTTTTCTTCGAATCCGACTTCGTCCAGGACTTGGGAAAGCGGAATCCGTGCGGTGCCAACCAGCGGTTTGGTGAGCTCCGAGGGCTTTTCGTGCACGATTTCGATGGTCAATTCGGCATCTTCCAGGGGCCTGTTGCCCACGGGAATCGTTAGCTTCTCGTCCCATGAGGGGTTCGTATCGCCCTCCTGATCGACCCTGGTGGGGACCTTGATATCGGGATCGACCCACGGGACGGCGTAAGGGCGGAGGTCGCCGTATCGCCAATTCACGTTCTTTAGATGGCGAGCTGAAAGAACTGTGAGCTCCACATCAATGGCCTTAGGGGGTCTTGCCTTGGCTTCGGAGGTTGGGAGGACAGGTGAGGACTCTTCTGGTTAGAAATGGGAGGATAGATTTATGCAACCCCTGTCAGGATTTATATAAGTTTCCCATCGATTTGAGGTGGCATGCATGTGAATTTCATATTTATCCGCATTCATAACTTCGACGCTAAGAAATGGATCATATGGTGAGTTGTGGGATCCCAAGTCTGAATGGACCGAAAAACTTACAGCGTTCTTGGTTTGGTCCTTTGTTTTTAATATTATTTTATTTAATATTGGATAGAAATTATTGAAATTGTAAATACGAGTGGTTTATTTTGTATGTTTGTCGTATTTTAAGACCACTCATTCTTAGGTGGGTGGTTTTCTTTAAATATTATTGTATTAATTTGACCATTAAATTATAATAATGTTTTCGTGGGTAATAGTTGTTTATTTTGTATGATTTAAAGTTTTTATTTTGTAGTTAGTGATGATACTAATTCGATTATTAAATTATAATAATTTTTTTGATGAGTAATAGTTGTTTATTTTTAGAATTTAAGCTTCTGTAATTTATTATACAAATTGTAAATTTTTTTGTGTAATTGTTTATTTCTAGAATTTAAGTTTTTGTGATCCATCATACCAATTATAAAATTCTTTCGGTAATAATTACAAGCAATGGAACATGGTCCACGCGTTTCGAACACGTAGATCATATTCCATTGCTTGTAATTATTACGGAAAGAATTTTACAAGTTGTTTATTTTGTATAATGTAAAGTTTTTATTTTGTAATTAGTGAAGGTACTAATTTGACTATTAAATTATAATAAATTTTCCGGTGGGTAATAGTTGTTTATTTTGTATAATTTAAAGTTTTTATTTTTCTCTCTACCTTTTTGAAATGTATACAAAATATTTTCAAATAATATTTTACAAAATTTGAATTTCCAAAAAAACTATTTTTATGTCTTAAAAAATACGTTTTAAATAATAAAAAATTACAATATTATCTTAAATTATATAGCAAATTCTTTAAAAAAATTGGATAAAAACATATAATACTTGGTATGCACCAAATTATATCTTCACAATATTGGATGAAAATTTTCAAAATTAACTTTGTGCATTTATTTAGTTATGATTTAGTTTGCCCAGTTCGCTGAATCGATGATCACCTTGATCTTGAGGAGTTAGTTCCCATGAGGTTTCAAATCCTATGGGTTAACTTTAAAAAAATTTATCATTTAGTTAAAATATATTTAATTAAGAATAAGTTTAAAAATAAATACTTAATATTTTTTTCATAAAAATTGTTATTTATAATTTGTAAATTGTGTCCACGTTTTTCTAACCAGCTAGTGTGGTTCATCATCAGGATAAGCTGAGAAATTTGATCTAGAAACCTAAGCTCCAACAGCTAGTTTGACTATAAAAAATAAAAAAATCAAATAATAGTGATATTATTATTATTATTATTGATTTAATTTATTATATCCAAATCCTAAAAAAATAAATAAATCGATAAATAAATCAATAAATCAATAATAATGACAACAATATTAATATTAATATTAATATATATATATATATATATATATATATATATATATATATATATATAATTTGAATATAATTTTTTATATATATTGAGAAAAATAAAAATAAAAAATAAAAATTAAAAATTAAATTAATTAATTAATTAATTAACTAAATAAAAAATAAAAAATATATAATGATAATAAAAATAAATATTAATAATAATATTGATAAATAAATAAATAATGAATCACTAAAAAACAAATAAATAAAAAATAAATTAAATAAACAAAAAGGGAAAAAGAATTAGGGGACCAGAGGGGAGGAAAAGACCTGAGGAAGAACATAAGGAAAAAAATCTAATAACTAAGAATGAAGAGCAGGGATCCAACATCTACTAACACTCCACCCATCATCCATGTTAAGGTTGACCGACCTCTTTTTGATTTCTAAGACCTCTCTCAACTTTCGGTGGTGGAAATGGTCCACCCTCGCAATAACCTTAACATCTTCAATGCAAATGTGATGCTTTGTCTTTTCAGCATGCTTTGCTAAGGTAGAGGAGCAAGATGTATTATGATTTAGGTCAACGACATGTTCATGAATTCTTTGACTGATGGATCGACCAGTTTCACTAATGTAAGGCGTCATATAGGAGCACGGAATCAAGTAAATACCCTTACCATCTTAGGGCAAATTAGGTCCTTAACTGATCTAAGCGAACTCTGAATGGTGCGGAGGAGCTTGAAGGTTGAAGATACATTATGTCTCCTTAGGATCCTAGCGATTTTGTCAGTCATTCCTTGGATAAAAGGAAGGTGAACTCCATATGACCTATCACAATTATCATTTTTAACCCTTCAGCTTTTTGAAAAGCTCTAAGACATTGAACCTTGCTATAACCATTTCTAAGGAAAACAGTAAGGAGATGAGATTTCTCACCTTCAAGGTGGTGTTCATTAGCAATGCTAAAGACTCAGGTGGCTAAGGTACTGAGAACCCCTAACTTATTAGCAGGGAAATGATGAGAGCCCGCATGTAAATACTACTCAGTGTGTGTCTTCTTTCTAAAGACTTGATGAGAGAAAGAACCTTCTTCATTTATTAATTTATTTAAAATTTTTAAATAGTTATAATTTAAAATTTTAAAAAATGAATGGATGATAGGGTAATAAGAGGGGGAGGGGTTCTCTGTGATTTTGTGGAGGACAAAGTGTTCAATCTCTCATGGAATTTTAATCATACGACAAATATCAAGCAAAGATATGGTCTCTACCAAGGACTTTTGTTAACCAAAGAACATGAGCTAGACACACTTATAGTTATAGAAGATTCTCTTCTAATCATACATCATGTGGTGAAAGGATTTCTCCCGAAGAAGAAATCTATGGAAAACATCATGAAAATAATCAGGAAAATTGTGCAAGATATACCATCCAAAGCATATTCCCATGTCCTTAAAGATTTCAACATAGAAACACACAAGTATTGGGGTATAAATTGAAGATAGATGAATTAAGGATTAATGGTCAAATCAGACATGCTATAATTTCCAGATGGGGGATGAATTTTATTAAAAAATATGTGTTGTAAATATTGTGTTTTGTTGGGGCAGTAAGGTATCCCCTAAAAAAAGTCCTCTTTTTGTTGCACAAAAATATACTCCTTAATTTTTGTGTTTTGTTTGGGTATTTTTGTAAGGTATTTACCTACAAAACCCCTCTTTAATGTCAGATGAATTTGCTAAGAATTATATAATAACAAAGCTTAGTTTAATTTATAGAAAAAATAGTTTTTTTTCAGGGCATTGTGTATTTGTTGAGAATTATATAATACGAAGGCTTAGTCTAACATATAAATAAAATGACTTTTTTTAGGTCATTTTTTCCTAGCTAATTTAAACCAAATTCCTTCAATTATTTTTAAAACTCGAGTTTAAGTTGTTTAAACTCTAGAATTCCAATATCCTAAGGGTTTTTTAGAGTGTTTTTTTTAGTAAGTTTGGTAGGACTATATCCTTTTTTACATTTTCATCAACATGTCTAGATACATCACCCATATCCAGGAAGAGAATTGAACCTGTGATGAGTGCCATAACAGCCACCTCATCACCATTAAACCAAGACCCAAAAAATGATTTTAAACAAAAAAAAATACAATTTTGCTTGAAATTGTTTCATCCAATCAATGAAAACTGTATAATCGAATCAACTTATTTCGTTTATAAGTTGGATTACACCTAATGCAAATACTTTTTCATTAAAAAAATATAAAATTATATATATATAAAACTTGGTTTTGTTCAAAAATAAATAAATAAATATTAAAATGAAATTTATTCAATTTTAATTAATAAATATTATATTAGTATAACATACTTTGAATTTAGTGCACACACTGTTATTTATAATATGTTATTATTATTTGAAAATTTTGATATTGATTTTTTGAAATTTTTGAAAAAATAATTTTAATATTAAATTTAAAAAATAATAATGGTAAAAACAATTTTAATATTAAAAATAAAATATAAAATATTTATAAATATTGATTTTGGAATTTTGTGATCCATAATGTTGTAGTTGGATCTTTCTAATTAATCACATCATCAAATTAAAATCAATGTTTGGAACTATGTAATATGATTCATCATCAAAACCCATCTACAATATTTATAAATTTTAAATTTTAAAATAAATTATAATTGTTTATTAAAATAAAATATTTTATAAATTCGAAAGACCCATCTACAATATTTATAAATTTTAAATTTTAAAATAAATTATAATAGTTTATTAAAATAAAATATTTTATTTTAATTTTTATTAAATATTTTTTAATAAATATAAAAATTGAAATACCGTGTTTTAAAATTTAATTATTGATTGTGATTTGTCTCGATTACGGTATTGTTTTCATTTAATGCATCATCAAAGCCTACACTAAACATCTTGAGTTTACATGGCTTTTATCTTTGTTTAAAAAATATATATATATAAAATGAATTTGAAAAGTAATAGGCTAATAGGTTCATTAATTAACCAAATTCTTGTTAAATTTTCGTTTATATTTTATTTTTCTTAATAATTGTATGTTATTTTTTATTATTATTGAATTTAGAATAGTTAATTGCAAAATACACTACATGTGCTTTCACATAATAATGAGTAATCAAAATTGGGTTAAGACTTATGTAGAGTTTTTTTTCTCTATCACATAATAATGAGTTAAGGTATTCAAATTTGGGTTAAGACTTATTTAGTTAGAGTATATTTAATGTATGTATAAATTTTTTTTGGGTGAAAATCATATTAAAATAAATTTTGTCTGCGTTTTTAGAAACAATCAGTGTGGTTTATCGTCAGGACAAGATGAGAAATCTGATCTGGGACCCAGTTTAAATAGATTTTATCATCAGAACAAGACGAGAAATCTGATCTAGGACTCAGTTTAAATAGATAAGGAAAGCTCCAACTAGCCATCTAACCGTTGCAAAATAATGGCTAGTTTTACTAGAATAAGAAATTTAATTAAAAATTATTAAATAACAATTGTATTATTATTTATTTTTATTTATTTAATAATTATACGTTATATAATTTAATAATCTTGTCCTAACCATAGTGGCACTGGCTGGTTAGAAACATTGTCACCCAAAGATATTTTATACATTTTATGGATAAGCCAAATTCCTAATATATTCAATGTAATTTGATTGGATTTTAGACCTTTCTCTTAGGTTTGAATTTTAATGAGGTTTGAATTTTAATTAATGTGATGATTTTTTGGTTTTTGTAATGGAAATTAGCAAGTTTATTATATTATTTTATTATTTAAAATATAGTTTTGAATATAAAATTGAATTCAATATCTAGGAAAAAATTATAAAGTTATCCGGTTATATTAATCTAGATTCATTTAATCTTGATTTTATCATGTTCTCAACTCTTTACATGTCCAAACTTTTTTTTTGAGTGTAGAATATTATAATTAATTAATAATTTAATATAATTAATAAATTAAAGTATTTAGAATATTTTTAAATTAATATTTATATTAATTAATTATAATTAATTAATTTATATTTAATTATTATAAATTAAATAATTTTTTTTTTTCTTTTTGTTAGGTTATGTATTTTGACATGACTAGCATGTCATGGTTTGGGTAGCCATGATCTCATGCATCTAAACCATCAAAATCACTTAGGCATTGTGTCTAATCACACCAAGTTCCAACCCTTAACATGGTTGAATTT
This sequence comes from Pinus albicaulis, assembly GCA_034641835.2. Classification (NCBI taxonomy): domain Eukaryota; kingdom Viridiplantae; phylum Streptophyta; class Pinopsida; order Pinales; family Pinaceae; genus Pinus; species Pinus albicaulis. The sequence goes on along the minus strand of CM076581.1, from coordinate 1,317,672,849 downwards.
GTTCCCACAAAGTTTTGAACCAATGAACTTTGGCGAACCCTTAACATGGTTGGATTTGTTCCCACAAAGTTTTGAACTAGTAAATTTTACACCACTAAGTGCCTGAACAGAACACCCTGTCACCCTCTACTCTACATGCCATGGGCATAAATTAAATAATATTTAATAATAACTAATTTTATTAATTAATATTATTAATAACATTAATAATTGTTTAAAAATAACTATTTTAAATTATAATGATAATGTCATTTCATCTAAAATAACATGATTGGGGTTATATTCTAACTTAACATCCATAATAACTCCAATATTAAATATTAATAAAATATAAAAATAAAAATAACCTTATTTTTAAATAATTAAGATTATGGAAATTTCAAATAATTAATTGTGTAAAATGAATTATTAAAAAAAATGATGATTTCAAATTTATTTTCATAATCTAAAATCAATAAATCTTTATTTTAAATGGTAAATAATTCATTTTCTTCCAATTGGTTATCAACTGGAGATTTATTTTTGTTGTAATTTTAAAAGGACATCTCTCAACTCCACATTTAGCAAAGACAAAATTACACATTGGTGTGATGGTAGGGGTTAAATTTGAAGCCCATTTACCCGTTTTTCGGCTTTTACTAGTAAAATAAACTTTATTCTAAAAAAAAACACGTCAGGGTTAACTTGCAAAAAAACATCAGAAATATATATATATATATATATATATATATATATATATATATATATATATATATATATGGTACTGGGATATGTGGAGTTCTCTGGGTAGTTCTTACTGTCAACAAAACACAATGTGTGTTCCAGATAACTTGTAACTTAATAGAGTGACTTAGTCAAATTACATTAAAAAAAAAATTTAAGATTAAAACTAAATAAATTAAAATTATAAACTAAAATAAGATTAAAGTAAAATAGTTTTCTACATTAATATTTTTATTTTAAAAAATAGTACAATATTCTTTAATATAATAATTTTTTTGTTGATAAAATTATTTATTTTTGAATTGAGTGAAAATAAAATGAAATTAATAATAGCTCTATGTGAAAATATTTTTATTTGGTCAATATAAAATTAAATTAATAAAAAATTAGGTTAAAATAAAAATAATTTCATGGTATTGACCCATGGTATGACAACCCATGATATTCATGTGCAATATAGCATATTTAAAGGGGGGAATTAAAACATGTTAGATCCATCTTAACTCCGAATCTATGGGATCAAATCTCCTTTCACTCTAAAGAGGTTTGCATCTCAAGAGATTTGATCCCCTTGGGCCCTTGATAGTTCCTAATTTAAGATGGATCTAAGATAGATCTAGGTTGGTTGTAATGTAATGTGTTGTTTATCCTTAAAAATAAAAATCACACTATGTGAAAACATTTTTACTTAATCAAAAAAAAAAAAAAAAGAGATCAAATATCTTGTGACACAAAATCCAAAGTTAAAATAAATTTAAGTTGGTCACATTTTGTAAGCCTTCATGATGCTTTAGAAGTGGGTATGTTTTTTATGTTATACATTCCTAGATGAGGCTTTAGAAGTGGGTATGTTTTTTATCTTATACATTTTATTTAAAATATTTTTATGAGTGGTAAATAATTCATTTCCCCATTAAGCTAGAGATTTAAAGATAATAGGACAATTGACATTAAGACTTAAATTTCTTGTTATTATTTTGAAATAATACATTATGAACATAAATTAAATTTGATTAAATAAATTAGTTATGGAATTGGTTCCATAAAGTGAAAGACTGATGGTAAAAATATTTATTCCAACTAAGAAGTAGTCAATTACCCTTCCTCTGTGGATAAAGCAACATCCCTGTGAGGAAGAGGTGTTTTGACTTGTGTGCTCTGAAATGAAGAAAGGAGAGAGAGAATGATTTTCCCGAGATGGTAGAAACTAGTGGAAAATTCTCTCAACTATCCTGTAATCTTCTGGAAGGTAGATTGGACTGGAGTCCACCGGGGGCTGAGGACGTAATTGCCTCATCCATGGTAGGGAGGACAACCACAATAAAATAATAGATAAGTAAATTCTATTGAAAAATTTGTTAAGTAAATTTTGTACAATAATGTTGTTAATTAAGGAAAAAGAGACTGCAGAACTGAGAAATTTGGTTGAGTAAAATATGATTTTGGTCATTTGTCTGTTAAAATAATTATTGATATGTCTGCACTTATTAAAGGAAATAAACACTATGAAAATTGTTAGATTTTAATTGTTATGTATATTAACAAAGATTTTCAGAACAATAGAAGGAGCAAGTTTGCATGTTGTACACAAACTAGGCAACACTGGAAAAGAATTGGTAGGGAAACTTTGTTTGATTCTGGAGCTCAAAGGCTCTGGAATGCAGGACGTTGTTTCGGTCTGATCAACTCTTAAATATGTATATTGCAGTAGAAAAAACTGTAAATGGTATTTTAACTAAAAAAAACTGTAAGTTATAAAATCGCCGACAAAGACCAAGAACTACTTTGAAAAACACTACTGGACAACTGTGAAATATATACTCTGGTAGAACAGGAAATAAACAGAAATGGAACATTTCTAAGTAAAATAGACAAGTTCTGTAAATTCTTATTATGGGAATGAAAGAATAGAAAAGATGAAATCATTTAAATTAATCATTCGAAATAACCCAGTAAACTGAGAAGAACAGGTGAGAAATATCAAAGGGAAAAATAGTGTGCTTACAAATGGAAATTTAAGGCAAAAATCCATATAAATATTGTAGAGAAATTTCCGAAAAAAAAACTATCATAAACCCAATATAGTGTGTTACAGAAATGTTAAACACACACATGGTGGAGGAGAAGGTAAACACACACATAGAAAGATAAGCATGTGATAATTATATTATTCACCATGGATGTACATTTATAATAAAATGGTGTGACCCTTGGATTCATCTTCCAAGGTCACTTGGACTCCATTTGTGACTGTTCACCTTCCACACCTACCCATAAAGGATTAGGTGTCCAACATTCCCCCCTTAATCCGAAGGGGTATGTGTGAGTCGAAGAAGATATTTGTAATACAAATATGCAAATTATGCATGGCAGCACTTAGGTTGAATCATCTCTCTGAAATGTTGGCATAAAGAGGTGGTTTAAGGGTGACCACCAACACTGTAATGCAACGCTTATTACTGTTCCCGAAACTCTTCCAAAACTGGCAAGAAGCTAAGGGCTTCTGCTAGAGGAAGTGTCCCTCATATTTGAAGAGGGAGACCTTCAACCTAAAATAAGGGAATTCTACAACCTGTGATGGTTTAAGGATGACCACCAACACTGGAATGCTTAATGCATTTCCTCGGAACTGTACCAAGGCTGGCAAGAAGCTGAAATCTCCTGCTAGAGGAAGTGATTTGAATTCTTTGAAGAGGAAGAATATGAACCTCGCATAGATGGTTTAAGGTTGTCCACCAACCAAAAGCATGCTCATGGGTATCCATGTCTTTGGCTACAAATCTGAATCTGGAATGAGAGATTGTGGCTTAGGCTCGCTTGATGTGGCTTCGAAGCTTGTAGATGACCACCATTCCCCCCCCTGTCAGGTACAAGGTGAGATTATGGCGAAAAATCAACTGCAATATTGTTCAATATTCAAGAACAAGTTCTAACATGCTACTTAAACATATTCTTAGCTGTTGATGCCCATTGCCAAGAAGTGATCCATCCAAGATGAATATTTGTTCTTGCAAGAGGATTGTTTCTAAAGCATATGTGTGAAGAATGGGTGTGCCAACCACAGTTCTTTCATGGGTGAATATCAAAAAAGTGTTCTTTCATATGGCCAATGCGATCACAGTGTTGGCATTTTACAATCTGTTGTTGTTGTTGTCGTGGAAGAGGAGCAGGATCTGGAACAGCTACAAGTGAACTGTCATCAAGGAATCCAACACTCTGAAATTTGATGGGCTTGGAGTAGTCTGGAATATGAAAGGAAAATTCCTTTTCATATCCAAGACCAATTCTGTGCTTGTTGTGAACAAGCTCTTCCCAAGGTCTGATGATGGGCTTGGGAAGTGCAGGCTAGATTTTTGTTTCTACATTCAAATCCGTCCTTAAAATGGGTATTGAATTTGCAATTTCTTGTTGCTGACGGGAGTCTGTCATAGTGTTCTGAACAAAAAAATGTTCAGAATGATGATTCCGCTGCTGTAATTCTTCTTGTT